>JALPQD010000843.1:412500-473621 GCA_023101885.1 Typhlomys cinereus | reverse complement strand
GTGTCTGTGTATGTGTAGAACCACGGACGAATCGGGAACCACCATGGCTGCCTCCACCTCCTTCAGCCCTGGGATTCACAGGCTCCGCCCTACCAGGACCAGAAGCACAGGCCGCCCCCCTGCTTCCGCCTGGCATCTATACGTGGGATCTGGGATCCGAACTCAGGACCTTCTGCCTGCAAGGCGGAGGCTTAACCCCTGAGCCACCTCTCCAGCCCAACACATACATTCTTTTTTTTTTTTTTTTTTTTTTTTTTTTTTTTTCGTTTTTTTTTTATTAATACTTTATTTTTTTAAATTTTTTAATTATTATTATTATTTATTCAACTGTGTGCATATGCGTGTGTATGTGCGCGCGTGTGTCTGTGTGCGCATGTGTGTATGTCTGTGTGTGTGTCTGTGTATGTGTAGAACCACGGACGAATTCGCGAACCACCATGGACGCCTCCACCTCCTCCTGCCCGGGGATTCACAGGCTCCGCCCTACCAGGACCAGAAGCGCAGGCCGCCCCCGCTTCCGCCTGGCGTCTATACGTGGGATCTGGAATCCGAACTCAGGACCTTCCGCCTGCAAGGCGGAGGCTTAACCCCTGAGCCACCTCTCCAGCCCAATACTTTATTTTTTTTTTATTAAAAATTTAATTATACATTTTAAAAATTTTTTACCAGTTCCCCCCTCCCCCCTCTTCCCCCTCCCCTTCCCCCAGTGCCTCCCCCCCAATTCCCAGAGAGTCCTTTAGTGTACGCCTAACTCTCCACTGTGTCCTCCTCTCGATGACATATAAGGACCAGTGGCATTTCCATAAGCCCTTTCTCTTGTTCCCCTTAAGCATAAGATCACTACTATGGCTGTCAATCCCTTGCCTCCAGGGGTCTCGGTGCCCTTATCAGATGCTAGACTTTATGAGGGCAACAGTGCGCTGGACATTGCGCAGGGCATGCAAAGTTCCATTATGATTGCTTTGGCCCCAACTATTGTTGAGAATCTTGCAAATCGTTGCTCCTCCCATCCTTTTGCTCTTACAATCTTACCGCCCCCTCTTCCGCAAATGTCCCTGAGCTCCAGGATGGGGAGAGATTAGGCTGTCCTAGTTCTATGTGATTGATATAGAGTCTCTGAAGTTCTGGATTGCCAACACATACATTCTTGACAACATCCTTAGCCATAAGAAAAATGAAAATGAAAATTTTCTGAGATTCTGTTTCACCTCAGTCAGAATATCTGTCATCAAGAAAGCAAATTGTAATGAGTACTGCTAAGGATACCTTATTCACTGATGATGCAATGTAAACTGATGAAGCCACTATATAAATCAATGTGGAAGTTCCTCAAAAAGATGGAAAGTAGGATTAGCATAAATCCAGCTGTACTACTTTTGAATATATACTTCAAGGACTCCAAGTTCATATATCACTGTGATACTTACACATCCCTGTTTATACCTGTACTACTTATACTAGCCAGGATGTGGAATAGGTTTAGATATCTGTCAACAGATGAATAGATAAAGAACACAGTGGAATCTTATACATCCATAAAGATGACATTTGCAAAAAATGGATGTGACTAGAAATTATTATGTTAAGTGAAATAAATTGCACTCAGAAAAGTATTGCATATTTTCTCTCAGAAATTAAATTTAAATGTATGTATATGCATATACAGATGTACATATGTGTGTATTTATGGATGTATATTTGTAGATCATGAAACTAGAAAGGAGATTGCAAAAGAAGTAGGTAGCAAGTAGAGGGTATGAATTATATGTAGAAGGAAACCAAGATAGAGATTAAGTAAAGAAAGGGAATGATCTGGGATAAGAAAGGAAAGAGTGATAGGAAAGACAACACACACACACACACACACACACACACACACACACACACACACACGCCATCATGAAGCCAAACATATTCTATACCAACCCAAAAATTTAATTTAAAACATGAACTTCTCTTTATATTAGAGAGTTGGGTAAGACACAGAAATAAATACATGGAAGAAAATTGTAGGCACCTAGATAGAGTTTGAATCCAGATTATTTTTGCCAATGTAGTTAGGCTTTTGTTTCCTCTTTTGATAAAATTAAACTAGAAATTGTAGAATAACACAAAACATAGATAATTTACGACGAAGTGTGCAGCAGTTACTCTGTATGATTGATGATAAAGTCCTGACAAAACAACTTAAAAGAACAAGGAGTTTATTTTCTCATATGATAGTATCAGTTACAGTTCCTTGTTCAGCTTGGCAGGATAGTGCACCTAACAACAAGGACCAAGAGATCCATATTCCCATAATAGCTGAGAGAAGGATGATCCTTACTTACCAGACCAGCATATCTGACCAAGTATACAGAAGGATGCTAACTTTCTCAACTTGTTCCCTACATCTTGTTTATACCTGCCCAAGGACTAATCCTGCCCACTATGGCCTGGACCTGCCCCATCAACCAAATAACCTCTTGTGGATTTGTTTTGGGCTTAATTACTAATTCTCTACAAATATGTCCAGAACTTGAATCCTCAACTATCAAGTTGACACCAGTACCTAACTGTGACAAAATATAATAAACACCCATGGGTTAGCCCATTCATAAAGAAGAGGCCTTGAACCTATACTCAGAACTTGACAATTAAATGAGAATGTTTTATGCTTAATCAAAAATGACAGAATGACAATTGTGTATAAATATTACGTAGAGAATAGGGAATTAATGGAAAGCATCAATTTACCAATCATCACACCAATTACAGATGCAGTGGGTTTTGTTCTTGCTGCTGTTGCTGTTGCTGCTTTGTTGTTAAGAACACATAATGACTAGGAAACACAAACTCTACAACCAGAATGTCAGTGTCAAATTATGGATTAACATCTTCATGGCTTTAGGCAAATAGGCAAGTTAACATCTTTGTATTTAACTTTATTATCTATAAATGGAAGATTTGCTTTAAGCATTAGTGCATGCAAAATATTTAGAAGAGTCCCTGATACTAAATTCTGTGTTAGATTTTAGATTACCAGTGTTAGCATCGCTGCTAGTATTACTAAAATTTTTACTTGGCAGAGAGCAGATAAGAGAAGAAAAATAAAAGAATTCATTTGCAAGGGGTCTAAACCCTGTCAAGAACACATGTAGAGCATGGAAGGGATGAGCAAAGAGGTGGTCTCAGTCCCACCATGAGTTACAAGCCCCAACCCCTTCTACGTTCTTCTGGGCTTGTGAAAGTTTCCCACTTCAGATTTCTTCTACCCTTCAGCTTTGAGCTAGCTGTATGGCCCAGGCTCCTCTGAGATGGTATACCATCCTTTCTAAAATTATTTTACATTTTCTACCTTTAGTAGAAAGTCAAAACTTTAATTCCATTCTGATCACTTCGATTTGATCATTGCATGTTCTATGTGTATCAAAGTACTATACTATTTTAATTTTAATAGGAACTTTACCAGTTAGTTGTTAAAAGAGGAGAAGTTCAAAGATTTTTCCTCTAATATGCACAATGATCTCTATAAGTGTACCACTTTAAAGGGTACGCTATTTTATTGCCTTAATTATATATTTTCTATTTAATTATTAAAAATTTTATGAATTTTATTTTCTTTCCTCTTCCCCATTACTGCATCTCACCCCACTTTTCCCACTGAAAATCTTCTTCCTGACAAGCTTCCTTCTTAGCCTATCTTGTGTTTGTCCCACTGAGTCTAACAGGGGGATGGCTATGCTTGCACGTGCTGGGTACCCACTGCAACAGGGCAGTATTTCAATGTGGGTACCACTGATGTATTATGGACCACTTCTTGACCAGCTTTGAGCATCAATGATCACACCGTGAGGGTAAGATCATCCTGAATTCCTGCCTTTTCATTGTGCCACACTGCTGGGCCCAAACTTGCATGGGTCTTTATGCAGGTGGACTTGGCTGCAGTGTATTCCTGGTTGCTTGTTTTTTATAGTGAAAAGCAAGCTTTTTAATGCTCCTCTACCTGATATAGTTCTCACATTCTGTCCTCTCCTCCGTGGTGTACCCTGGGCTTCAGCATAGCGAGACAAGGGAGCTTCAAATGTTCTGTTTATGGTCATTTCTCAGTCACGGACTTGCTGTCCTTAGATCAGTTGTGATTTGCTGTATTAATCAATTTCCACTGAAAGACATCTTCCTGGGTGTTTAGAGGTAAGGGTTTAGAAAGAGGTATGTTGTTATGCCTGCTTAGCTAGGCAGTAGTCATGGATTCTCCTCTAGAGCCTGGGCATGGGTTTCCTTCTGATGTGCTTTAAATCCATTCAGAGATCAGTGGGTATTCTCATACCATCCATGCCACTATTACATGGAAATGTGGCCCCTTGTCAGGTTGGATCATGTTAAATTTTAAAAGTTCCTCATTGAGGGTAAGGCCTTTCTTCTTTGAGATCTTGCATATTACCTTCCAGGAGTATGGCTTGTTAAAGAGTAAGCTTTCAGGCCACTTCCTATTTGACTTCTTTGTGTCCATATCATCTTTCTGTCAGGTTGCGGTAGACAACCAAGATCTATAACAATAGCATATATTGTTTTGGGTGGTCTCTATGGCCTCTGTGACCAATACTCCTACAGAATTATCCCATTCCTAGTAAAAAAGTTTACACTATTGTATTTTCATGTTTTGATACAGGGTTTCAACTAACCTCTACTTACCCATGATAAAGTCTAAACTTTTTTCCTTCTTCCTGTCTTCCTATTTGTTGCTTCTATAACTTAGGCAACTGGCAAAAGACAAATGAACGTGAAATGTCGAGAACCACCAAGAAAAAGGCTAGAACATTGTACGCAATCTTCTTCTTCAATGCAATATAGTCAATGGAGAGCTAACTAAACCATTCTATGTTGGGATCATGTATCATAAGCAATCTGTGTCTCATGCTTACATCATAGCCACTTGGAGGGGAGAGCTCAATTCTTACTGAAGACTGGATATAGGCATGAATTAGACAATGATCAAGCACTCAGCAGTGGGATTCAGCATTGAGAACCCCGAGCCCTAAGGCAGCCAAACCTGTGATCCAAGCCGTATTTCAGCACTATTCCTGTTAGACATTGGAAGGCTTATTGAACTGTGAACTCCCATTTCTTCAACTGTAGAATACAAATATTAACTCCTATTTTCCATCATTTTTGAACAAATATTGAGCAAAATCATACAAAGTATCGGGCACATGATGTATATCTAATAAATGTAAATTAAATGACTACATCAACAACAGTAATTGTAATTGTCTGCTATGGTTAACAAAACTGAGCAATTTATTTTTTTTTATTTCCACTCATACAAACTTAACAGGTACATCATTCCCCCCCTCCCTCCAACCTCCTATCCCCCTGTGCCCCCCTCCCCTCCCCCTTCCCTCCCTATCCCCCAGTGCCTCCCCCTCCCATCCCCGGAGCATCCTTTAATGTGCATGCCAAACTCTGTTCTGGGTCCTCCTCTCTGATGAGGTGCAAGGACCCAGTGGCATTTCCCAGAATCGATAGCACAATCACGACCATGTTCATAGCAGCACTGTTTACAATAGCAAAGTCATGGAATCAACTCAAATACCCAACAGTTGACGAGTGGATAAGGAAAATGTGGTATGTGTATATAATGGAATAATACTCAGCCATCAAAAATGATGATTTAATGAAATTTGCTGGGAAATGGATGTAATTAGAAACAATTATATTGAGGGAAGTATCCCAGACACAGAAAATTAAGCACCGTATGTACTACCTAATAGATGGATCCTAGTACCAAACTCACTTAGAGACACACTCAAAGATAAATCTCTGTAATACCTACAGTAATTGCAAGGATTATGAACAGGAGGGATGGAGAAGGAGGGCCCCACCAGAAACAAGGAGAGAGGGGATCATGCTACAGCAGAGAAAATAGGCCATCATCAAGGACTGCAAGTAAGTAATTAGGCTCACAGACTTTTCTTTCTGGTCACTTGCAACTGATGGGGAATGATCTCACCAGAAAGGGAGGGCATACAGTCTGGCAGATAGAAGGTAACCATTTTGCAAATGGGAGACTGACCACCCCCCCCACACCGCGGTCTCCTACTCTTGTTCCATCTACCTTTGAATCTACTCTTATAAAACTCTATTTTAACAGCCTTTTATCTCTGGCCAGGAGGTGACATCCAATACTATCAGGATGGAGCTAAGAGCGGTGCAGGAGCAGCAAAACTGAAAAAAAAATAAACAAACCATAATTCAGAACATCAGAGACTCTATATCAACCACCTGGAACCAAACCAGCCTAATCTCTCCCCATCCTAAAACTCAGGGAAATTTGCGGAAGAGAGGGCAGTAAGATTGTAAGAGTCTAAAGATGGGGAGGAGCAATGATATGCAAGATACTCCACACAAGTTAGGGCCGAAGTAGTCATAATAGGACTTTGCATGACTTGCTCAATGACCAACATATCACTGACCCCTCAAAGTCTAGCATGGATCACAGGCACTAGGATCCTTAGAGGCAAGGGATTAACAGCCACAATAGTGTTCCTATACTAAAGGGGAACACAAAAAAAAAGAGCTCTGGGCAATGCTACTGAGTCCTTATACCTCATCAGAGAGAAGGACCCAGAGGGAAGTGTGACATGCACACTAAAGGATGCTCCAGGGATAGGGTGGGACAATGGGAGAAAGGGAGAGGAGAAAGGAAGGGGAAAAGGGTGAAGGGAGAAAGGGGATCCAGGGAGGGGTGGAGGAAGGGAAGGGAATGGAGTACCTACCAAGTTTGTATGAGTGGAAAAATAAATATATAAAAAAGAATATTTAGTTTTTAATGAAGAATGTCTAAATAAATTCTTATACCTTCTATCTTTCCAATCTATTTATCCCTGAGATAGTATTTCTATTATATTGATATCAGTAACCAAACAGGAAGTTTTAATATCTAGGATAGACAATTCACTGCTTTCCTTTGCAATTTACCAACAAGTTTTAAACCCTAATTCTACATGTATGTGTGTGTGGTATACATACATGTATGTATTTGGAGGTAAGAAGTCAGCATTGGGTGTCTTCTACAATCACTCTCCTCCTTAAATTTTGAGATGGTGTCTTTTGCTAAACTTGGAGCTCACCTATCCTGCTATATAAACTGACCAATGAGCTCCAGAGATCACCTGTCTCCACCTCACTAGTCCTGGGACTACAATTATGCAGTCATACCTGGGGATACAAACTTAGATTCCCATGCTTACATAGAGAGCACTTCAGTAAATGAAACATTTTCCAGTCCCTATTCACATACTTACTTTACTACATCAACTGTTATTAATTAGTCATTAGTTAGCTAGAAGCAACAACAAGAAGAATATGATTCTGAGCCAATTTACTATAGATTTATTCAATTGGTATTTCTGTGAGGAAGTCAAACACATCTATCACATGTGGTAGATATCAAGGCTGTAGTTTAAAAGATTTTATAGCCTGCCCAAGGCTACACAATCACTCAGAGACAGAAATTGTTTTTAATATCTCTGCTGCAAATTTCACAGTATTAATAACCCATTTGAAAAAGGAGCATGGTACATTAAATGGCTGAGGTTCTCCTGACTACACTACATGGCGGCTTTATCTTTTACAAGGCTGTCAGACACAAGCTGAATTTGAACAAGGAACGTACATACTCAATTGGAAGCCAATTATTAACTTTTATTGAAATAATTTGCTCTCATTCTTCAAAAGATACCTCCCAACAGCAGCCAGTGACCTGGCAAAAGTTAGTGCCATCCCCAGATGTCACTGGCAGCATCTCGAAAAACTATGATTTATTGTTGTAATTCTTAGTTATAAGAAATGCAAGAACTGAGCAAATCTTGCTCACCTTGTCAGTTTATTGGGAAGAATTCATCAAAGATGACTTAATGATATTTGGTTCAAAGTTACTAAGTTTTGTTGATAAATAGTTAAAGTAACAGATATGATGGAGCAAAAAAAAATCAGTTACTTTTTCTCTACCTTCAGAAAAATATAGGAAAATTTAGTAAAAAGATTTATACAGAGTAAAAATGAGAATAATCTTTGAATAGTGAAGTACTTAAAAGATCTCTGATTCAAACTTTTTTTGCCTATATGAAATTCTGTGATTTGTTCATTTTTTTCATTTAAAAACATACTTGGGGGCAGTGAGATGACCATCAGACAAAACTCTTGCCACATGTGAGAGAATGACCTGTGCCCTCGGGATGTGATCCCATACCAGGTAAGTGGCATGAGGATGGTTGTGAGCCAGCCCAGCCTCTGCCTGCCTACCCCCAATACCCTGGGACATGACCCCCATGCCAGAATTCACAGAATCAACAAGCTACAGACCAGTAGACCAACACCATACAATTTAGGATCCCCAAAAAAGCTTACCATCCAAGAAGAGAATTTTCACATCTAACCCTGAGATAAATAGCCCATTTTTTTCTCTTAAACGTCAATGAACAGTCACCATAGTTTAAGATTGCTATAGAGCATACCCAAAGCCGCATATACCCACCACTTTGGGTCTTAACCATTCACTCTCATAAACTTCTAAGGATCTAAAAGCTGCCATATTGCACTTATCACTAACCCCTGGCTACTAAACCCACCTAACCACATAAACCAAACCTCACCTAACAAACTTCAACACCTAATATTAACGTTTCACTTAACACTAGACTAAAACACCAGCAACCCCTTAACCAAAGCAGAGTTTACTTATTCCTTTGGCCCTACAATAATCTTATCCACAAAACAGCACCAAGCAACCCTAGACTGATTCCCCTTAATGTCCAGGTAAACAGTCACAACAATTGTCAAAGTGTGGTAATTCTGTCTGACTCAAAAGTGTAAAAACACACACACCTAAGAAAGACACTAGAGACCAAACACAAAATGCTTAAGTCACACTTGCAAATCCACAAGATACAATAAAAACTAAGAAAAAAATCTCCCACAAAGAAAGTCAACTCCACAATGATGGATTCCAACCAGAATAGCATCATGGATATTAACCAAGAAGTCGATAACATCTTGGTTGTCGATTATTATCAATACTTGATTATCAATATGATCAAATTAATGAAAGAGGAAATCCAAGAAGAGTTAAATAACTGCATTGGCAAATATGAACAGGAAAATAACAGGCACCTGGATAAAATGAAAAAGCAGTTGAAGAAACAAAACTAAGCATAGTGCAATTGAAAAAAAACTTATACAGAGATTAAACTTGAAATCAAAGACAAGTTAATTACAATCTAAAACTGAACCCACCAACAGTTAGTGAGACAGAAAACAGAATATCAGAACTAGAAGACAAAGTGGCAGGACAAATTTGCTCAATTAAAGAGGTTGAAAAAGCTAAAAAAAAAATGCTTTAGAGGAATATTTAAGAGCTATGGGACACCTTGAAGAGGTTAAACCTGTGCATTCATAGAATCCCAGAACAAGAACTCCAAAGAGCAACATAGGAAGAGATTTGTCATACCATCATCAACAAAAATTTTCCACATCTAAGGGAAAAGATTCCCCATCTAAGTACAAAACACACATCGTGCACCAATCAGATATGACCAAAATTGAAACTTGCCATCGTAAATAACAATCAAAACATTACAATTACAAGACAAAGAGAACAAGCTGAGAGTTTCAAGAGAAAAAAACCAAGTTGCATTTAAAGGTAAGCCTATTAGAACACCAGTTGATTTTTCAATGCAAACAGTAAAAGCCAGAAAAGCTTTAAAGATGTACTTCAAGTCATGAATGAGCACAAATTCCATCCCAGACATACACATATACATACACACATAAAAACTCTAAGTCATGATTGAAAGTGAAAGAAAAGTTTTCTGCAATAAGAACAAGCTAAAGACTTGATCATCAAGCCAGGCCTAGAGAAGATGCTAGAAAAGATACCCAAGCTTGAATAAAAGGACAAACATACCCAAGAGGACAAAAGGGAAAAAACAATACCAATACAACTACTAAGCAAAGAAGTACATATATAAAAGCTACAATACTCAGAAAATGACAGGAATCAACTAATATTTCTCAATTATAACTCTAAATGTCAATGGAATTAAGTATCCAATCAAGAGACATAGATTACAAACATGAATAAAATCAAAACCCATCACTCCACTGCCTTCAGGAAACACACCTCACCATTAAGAGGATCAGAAGACTGAAACTGAACGATTACTTGCAAACATGCACAAAAATCAACTCCAAATGGATCAAAGACCTTAATATTAAACCAGAGTCTATAAAAACCCTAGAAGAAAGAGCAGGAAATTCCCTCAAACTGAATGGCCTAGGCCATCATTTTCTAACAAGACTCCAAATTGCACAGAAAACAACCAACACTCAATAAGTGGTATCTAAATAAATTAAAGAACTTCTATTCAGCAAAAGATACTGTTAACCAAGCAAAAAGACAACCCACAGAATGGAAGAAACTCTTCACTAATCATTTGATAGAGCACTAATATGCAGAGTGCACACAAAGGACTCAAAAAATTAACACCAAGGAGTTAAACAGTTAGAACTTAAAAGCAACATTTCCTAGGATGAAACTAAAATGACCTATAAATACTTCAAAAAATGTTCTACCTCCCTAGCCATTAGGTAAATGTAAATCAAGACCACCCTGATTCAGAATGACTAAAATCCAAAATACAAAAAATGATGGAGGGGATGAACTCTCATATATTGCTGGCAAAAATGCAGACTTGTACAACCACTCTGGAGATCAGTATGGCAGTTTCTAAAAGAGTTAAAAATTGAAATGTTGTATGACCTAGCTATACCACTGCTGTAAATATTCCCAAAGACTGCTTCATCTTACTATAAAAATATGTGTCCATTGTAGCACTGTTCATAATAGCAAAGTCATGGAATCAACCTAGTTTTCAGCAGTTGATGAATGGATAATGAAAATGTGTGCATACACACAATGGAATAGTACAGTTATCAAAAATGAATTAATGAAATTTACTGATAAATAGATGGAGTTGGAAGAAGTTATATTGATCAAAGTATCCCAGACACAGAAAGACAGATGGCACATGTTCTTCCTTAGAAGTGGAACCTAGAATTAAGCTCTCATAATGATGTACTCTAGGGAAAATTGCTCTACTATCCATTGTAATTACAAAGGAACATCTGAGGGGTAGTGTAAAGACCCAAGAGAGTGGAGACAAAAGAGCATAGTTAAATAGCTAAATAAGGCCACTGTTAAGAAAAGACCATAAATCATGAAATATCTGATCCTGTCCACTATTAGTTTCCTCCCAATCTGCTGTGTTCAGACTGGTTTGCAGCGCTGCACATGTCTTCTCTGTTGGGGGAGGGGAGGCCTTAGTAAGCAGGTGGTTAGTTATCTGGTGGCCACCCCTACTCTCTATTTTGTCCCATTCCTGTTCTTCACTCTCTTTTAAGCCTTTTCTTATATAACATGCTTTTTTAACAGTTTTTTATCTTTGCATAGGAGAGGATCTCAGCGCCCAGACAGGACCCAGCCTACTGCAGTGCAAGAGCAGTGAAACAGATAACAACAGACAACCAGATGCAGAGTACCTGTAACCCTTCAATGCTCACCTGGAATCAGGCCAGCCAAACGCTGGCTCAGGGAAACCAGCAGAACGGGGGTAAGATTGTAAGAGCCTAAAGATGGGAAAGTTTACCACTGGACAAGACATTCCACTCAAGGTAGGGCTGCTGCATCCTGGAACTCACTGCAATGAGACTTGTCCTTACCAGACCTGCACAAAGGATGGCAAATCAACACACCCCTGTGGACTAGTGAGGATCTCAGAAGAAATAATTTCAAGCAGTAGAAACCTTAGGGACTAGGAATAGAGAGGTAAGAGGAGTATCCCTAGCACTGGGTCTGTTCAAGGAAGAGCCACTTGGTCTGCTATAAAGGCCTGAACCCCCACCAGAAGAGATGATCCAGAGGGAACCTCTAGAATCACAGAAGCAGATGTGTAGAAAGATGGGAAGGAGTAGGATGGACTGATGAAGGGAGAGGAGGGAGGGAGTAAAGTGGGGAGGGAGTGTGAGGGAGAAGAAGAGGACAGGCATTACTACTGATTGTGTTTACAATCTTATAAAGAATAAATAAATAAAAAGAAAACTTGATAAGCATAAGAAAGAGTGATAACCTGTGCTCAATCCCAAGAACCCACAACGTGGAAGGAAAGAACAAAGTCCTAAACTTATCCTTTCACCTGTGTACACACAGCATGTACACACACAAACAAAGAACCTTATTCTTCTAAAATTTAAATAAGCCATAGATAGTGGTGCATACCTATATTCTCAGCACTGAGGAGGAAAGGCAGGAGATTAGGAGTTCAAGGCCAGTCTTGATTATATAGCAAGTTAGAAGCCAGCCTGGAATATATAAGATCCTATGTCAAAACATCAAAATAAAATAGGGTACCATTTACCCTTATAGTACTTTTATAAAGATCACTACACACATTAACGCAAATTGGTTTAATTTCCACTCTTTTAACAACTAGCTAAAAAAGTTGATATTACAATTAGATTTCTATTTTATTATATGAATGCATGGGTCACAGTGTAATGGTGTGATGCATGCATATGGTGTATAATAGTCAAATCAAGGTAATTAAGATAGTGTTAAAGTTATAATCTTTATAGGGTAGGGGGTAGAGAATGGTTTTAGAAAATAGTACACCACCTCAGAGGGCCCTAGACCACCCGGAAAGCTAGAGGACAGAAGACGACTGAGAAGCTGGCATTGCTTCACACACAAGTCCAGAAGGACTCAGGAGAGATTGGAAGTATAGCTCAGGATAGAATGCATGTTTCAGATTGGTCCAGCACTAGGTTGAGTCCCCAGAATGAGAGAGAGAGAGAGAGAGAGAGAGAGAGAGAGAGAGAGAGAGAGAGAGAGAGAGAGAGAGAGAGAGATCAGAGGCCACAGCAATTGCTCCACACTTGGCTTTGGGCTAATTATTTCTGCCTAGTCACTCTTGGATGAGAGTAGATCATCTCTAGAAGTCCACTGCTCAGCCTGGTCCTGCTCCACTTTCCTATGTTGAAGACAGAGGAAGTCTTTCTGGTCTCAGCTCAACCTTCGAAGGAAGTCCAACCCCAACTTCCATCTCACCTCCTCAAGAAAAAAAGCCTGTTCAGAACATGTCACAAAGTGAAAGGAAGGGACAGCAAAGAGGATATTAAGGAAAACGTTGGTCTTGATTCTTGACACCTGATTTGAGATGGACTCACTGAGCAGCAAAGAGGAAAACAGATAGGAAATGAACTAGCCAAATCAGTAAGTTTTCAGAGACAGCTGATTCAATAGAACATAGAGTTGAAGCTTTGTACAAAATGCTAATTAAATAGTTTTTCAAATTATTTAATAGGCTTATGTCTGCTACCCATCACCTGAATGCCCCATGCTTTTATACATCCCCATCTTTTTAGTTAATAGAATTAGATACTCCCCTCATATGAAATCAAATAGATGACATGGATCATAGATTTTCCATTCCTTCTTCCTATGTGCTCTGCATATTTCCTTAAAACTTTGGATCAAAACCTGACCATAATATTTCCTGAAAAGCAACCATGGCCATGCCACAAACTGAAGAGTAAATAGTTTTCATTATGGAGAAGAGCACTGTCAAATTATTGTTCCAGAATTCAGGGTGAATTATGCCAACTATTCATTACCTTTCTAAAAAGTGGAGCCTATCCTAAATATATCATATGCAATAATGTATTTGCTTAAAATATTTTAGAAGATTATTCGAAAATATGGTATAATTTTACTTGAAAATATGATACAAAATGTTCATTATTTATGAGTTCAAAAGATATACCACTAGACTGTACACTAAATAAGGCAGACAAATACTCGATTTGTAATGAGCATATGCCCACATTAAACTAAACTAGACACACAAAAGCCTTGTAATAAAGAAGTTCTGTAAAAGTAGTTTGGAATGGAAGCACAGGTCCTAAGTTCAAGATGAGGTGTGAACTTGGCTTTCACTCTGCCTTTTTAACCTTCTGTTACCTCTGCTGGGGATATCACCAAAAGGTAGAAAATGAAAGTGAGGTGAGGTACAGTAATAGTTATTGTGAACTACAAAAGCTAACAACGAAAGAATTTTTATGTGAAATTCGTGTATTCTACTGTGATATGACTATATGAAAGTTTTTAAAAGATGGTGACAAATTCCAAATTCAACAGAAAAGCCCACCGCTGTCAGAAGGATCTTGTAGATTTCTAAATGTAAAAATATCTCATGTCTAAATCATTTTGGTTTTATAAATTACCTTTGACTTCTTAAAATGAACTTGCTGCATTCTACACATGTCATAGTTTTGCTGGCCTTCTGGTTGATTTAAAACCTTCAATTTTCAGGGGTTCTTTCTTAAATGGTTAGTTCATTAATAATTACTTTCAGCTCAAAGGCTTCTTGTTCTGGACGAGAAAAACAGTGGCAGTGGTGCCACCAGCAGGAAAAGGCAACTCCAGGACCTTCACTTTTCCATAATGCTTTACTTCCTTAGTTACAACTCCATCTAAGTAGAAAAAACATAGTATGAGGCTACTGAAATAAGTACAAATGGTCTTTAGAAACACAAAATTTAAATTTAAAACTAAATCAGATTGCATCCTACATTACAGCAAAGAAAAAAAGACATCTGGAATAACAGATAAAGAGGTGAATGCTCTGAATACAGGGTATATTTAAAACTTTTATTGAAAATAATTAAGTTCTATTAAATACTTAGACATCGTTATGAAAATATTCTTTCCTATCTACAGCACTGTCACACTAAAATTCAAAGAAAAAGATAAAATTAAAACACACATTTAGAAATGAATTTGGTTGGGAACCTCCCAGATTATGCCTCTACTGTTGATATGATCACAAGCATATGATTCGCTGCTCCATTTGCTGCTTCTATTGGGAAAAAATTTTAATTATGTCGTTCAAATATCACACAAGGTTGGGAAGATGGTTCAGTGATTAAACCAGTGCCTCACCAGTTAAAGCCAATGCCTCACAAGTTAGACTCCCCAGATCCTACATAAAAATGCTGGGATAGCAAGCACAAAGGCAACCCACAGAATGGGAGAAAATCTTCACTAACCACATATCTAATAGAGCTCTATTATCCAGAGTGCACAAAGAACTTAGAAAACTAAACACCAAGGAAACAAATGGCCCCATTAAAAAATGGGCCGTGGAACTCAAAAGAGACTTTACCAGGGATGAACTTGGAATGTCTAACAAATATCTTAAAAAATGCTCCACATCCTTAGCCATCAGGGAAATCCAAATCAAAACCTTCCTGAGATATCATCTCACCCCAGTCAGGATAGCAAAAATCCACAATACAAACAACACCAAATGCTGGAGAGGATGTGGAGAGAAGGGAACTCTCCTACATTGCTGGTGGGAATGCAGGCTTATACGACCACTCTAGTGAGCCATCTGGCGATTCTTAAAAAGGTTAAAGATTGAAATGCCATATGATCCTGCTATTCCACTTTTGGGAATAATCCCCCATACAGCAAAAATTCACCTTGATAGCACAAGCATGACCATTTTCATAGCAGCACTGTTTACAATAGCAAAGTCATGGAATCAACCCAAATACCCAACAGTTGACGAGTGGATAAGGAAAATGTGGTACATTTATACAATGGAGTACTACTCAGCCATCAAAAATGATGAATTAATGAAATTTGCCAGGAAATGGATGGTATTATAAAAAAATATATTGAGTGAAGTAACCCAGACACAGAAAATTAAGCACCGCATGTACTCCCTAACAGGTGGACCCTAGTATCAAACCCACTTAGTGACACACTCAAAGATAAATCTTTGTAATACCTACAGTAATTGCAAAGATTATAAACAGGAGGGATGGGGAAGGAGGGCCCCACCAGAAACAAGGAGAGAGGGGACCATGTTACAGCAGAGAAAATAGGCCACCATCAAGGACTGAAGTAAGTAAGTTAAGCTTACAGACTTTTCTTCCTGGTCGCTTGCAACTGATGGGGTATTGTCTCACCAGAAAGGGAGGGCATAGAGTCTGGTAGATAGAAGGTAATCATCCTGCAAATGGGAGATTGACCCACACACACACAGTGGTCTCCTACTCTTATTCCATCTACCTTTGAATCTACTCTTATAATAAGACTCTATTTTAACAGCCTTTTACCTCTGGCAAGGGGGTGACATCCAACACCCATCAGAATGGAGCCAAGGGCGGTGCAGGAGTAGCAAAACTGAAAAAAAAATCAAAAACCATAATTCAGAAAATCAAAGACTCTACATCAACCACCTGGAACCAGACCAACCTAATCTCTCCCCATCCTAAAGCTCAGGGAAATTTGCAGAAGAGGGAGCGGTAAGATTGTAAGAGCCTAAAGATGGGGAGGAGCAACGATATACAAGATACTCCATACAAGCTAGGGCCAAAGTAATCATAATAAGACTTTGCATGACCTGCGCAATGACCAACATATCATTGAACCCCCAAAGTCTAGCATGGATCACAGGCACTAGGATCCTTAGAGGCAAGGGATCAACACCCACAAAAGTGTTCCTATACTAAAGGGGAACACAAAAAATAGTTCTAGGCAATGCTACTGAGTCCTTACACCTCATCAGAGAGGAGGACCCAGAGGGAATTTGTCATGCATACTAAATGATGCTCCAGGAATGTGGGGGGGAGGGGACACTGTGAGAAAGGGAGGGAGGGAAAGGAACGGGAAAGGGGGGAGCAAGGTGATCCAGGGAGGGGTGGAGGGAGGAAGGGGAATGGGGTACTTAACATTGTATGAGTGGAAGAAATAAAAAAAAATACTGGGATAGAATGAAAGGGGAAGGGAAGGGAGGGGGAACGAGGGAGACAAGGAGCATGTATGTAAATATGTAAATTTAATAATTTTTTTAAGATATGGAAAATATTATATTGCTTAAAACCATGGATCATGTTAATACTGATACACATGAAGGTTTCTACAGAATCCTTCAATTCTCACCTCAGGATCCCTGTTAGATGTGCTATTGGACTGGGTAAGAGACAACCCTAGATCAATCAATGGGATTTTCCCTGTAGAAACTGGAGATGATTATGCCTTTTAAGAAGCAGATGTATTTTGTAGGTTTTTTTTTCTTATTTTATTATATTTATGGAGGGCTGAATATGTACCAGCAATTTCATCTACATTAGATTCAAGAAACAGACATTTGGAAAAGTCCTGCCCTTGAGGAGTTTACAGAAGAGAAATTGATATTAAAATAGCACATAGAGGGGCTGGAGAAGTGGCTCAGTGGTTAAGCCTCTGCCTTGCAAGCGGAAGGTCCCGAGTTCGGATCCTAGACCCCACGATAGACACCAGGCGGAAGCGGGGGCGGCCTGCGCTTCTAGTCCTGGTAGGGCAGAGCCTGTGAATCCCAGGGCAGAGTAACAAGGAAGAAGTGGAGGCGTCCATGGTGGTTCCCGAATTCGTCCTTGGTTCTACACACACACATACATACATACATACACACGCGCAATTGAATAAAAATAAAAATAAATTTAAAAAAAATGTTTCAGTTTGAAGGACATTCTTGTTTAGGGGAGTCCAGAGAGAAGAGAGAGCAAAACAAAAAATGACCTTGGATGCTCTAACTAGAGTCCAGAGGCAATGAAACAATACTGGAAGTATGGGTATGCAATATTTCCTGATAAGTTGTTTATTAGAGAGACCTCAAATCTCCCTCCCCAAAAAAATAATGCAGGCTTTTGCCATTGCTCTTGGTTGCTCCCAGAAATGAACAGTAACATCCTATTACTGAATGTGCAGTGCACATGGATTATAGGACATGGACAAAAATGCCAATTGGAACTGGCCTGGAAGCTTACTTCTTTCTGGACAGCTTTCAAAGCACCAGAAAGTACTATACAAACTCCTGGTGGAGAAAAGCAATCAACAATCTCACCAATCTGTGAGAAAACCACAAGCTGAAATAGCAATCACTGTGGTTGGAGGAGATCACCAGTATAATACTAGCATGACCGGCAAGGAGCGTCCCACAGCTTTCCGAGTAGATTTAAGGTGCACTTTTCAGCAGGGATCACATTTCTGGAGATGTTAACTGGAACAAGAAACTGTGAAAGAGGAGAACCTTAAGGGAGTACGAGCTATGATGGTTTAGTTATAAAGACGCTATATCAAATTGCCTTTTAAACAACCATTATTAAACAAACATCCATAGATTGAAGGAACAATCAGCACTCAATAGAGAAACTTCATTCTGCATTGGAAGGTATTTATCAAAAAATATCACAACTGGACAAAATGCAGAAAGTAAGTGACTGTGGACTGCTCAGCCCTGAATAGGACATCTAATTCACTCCATTCCTACCACAGGGGTGGATTATCAGATTATCAGAGAAGCAGCCAACCAAGAACGATTCAAATACAATGGAAGTCATGTAATGCAGAGAACCACAAGTATCCATAATATAAAGTAAAAACATCTATGAACTTTCAGTCCTGTTCCAAACAACTAAACTACCTCCCATCCCAAGGCTCAAGAAACCTTGTGGAAGAGCATGTGGTGAGAATGTAAGAGAAAGAGGATGGAAAGAGATGATGTCAGACATTAGCTGGTGTTCATGCTAGGGATGTGGTACCTAAGATCTTAATACAACAATATCTACACATAGTAGATCTCTACAATAGTTGGCCAAACACATGCTGCAATGGAACAGAGAAGATCCCATCAGACATGACACTACCCTGAAGAATTTTATGGAACTGGTACTAGACAAAAAGAGAGGGGAGGGGCTGGAGAGGTGGCTCAGGGGTTAAGCCTCTGCCTTGCAGGCGGAAGGTCCTGAGTTCGGATCCTAGATCCCACATATAGACACCAGGCGGAAGTGGGGGCGGCCTGCGTTTCTGGTCCTGGTAGGGCAGAGCCTGTGAATCCCGGGGCAGAGTAAACAAGGAGGAGGTTCCCGAATTCGCCCGTGGTTCTACACACACATACACGCATACACACACACATACACGCGCACACACACATGCACACAATTGAATAAATTAAAAAAAATAAAGATTCTTAAAAAAAAGAGGGGGAAACTCTATATTCTACCCACTGCTTGGCCATTTCCATCCTATTGCTTCTAGTACGAGCATCCTAGAAGTAATCTAGTTGCTTGCATATGCAGGGAAATGCAGAGAGAGGGGAAAATGAGTGGGAAAGAAGAATAGAAAGGGACAGGGAGGATAGGAAATGGGCAATAAATATTTTTAAATATTTTTAAAGACCTACCAAGATTTAGGGCTATCAACATTTCACTATGAAATGAGAAAGATTTCATGAGACTTCACAACTCCCTGAAAAAATGTTGAGGTTTAATGCCAAATGGGGACATAGATGCTACTTTCCTCAATGGTGTACCTATTGATATATCATCCATGCATGCCAATTCATGCAACCTAGACAAAACTCAGTGAGACACACACACACACATGCACATGCGCGCACGCGCACACACACACACACACACACACACACATACACACATACACACAGAGACATACAGACATGAACATAGAATGTAGATGGACATGATGGTTATGATGGTAGCTTCTAATTCTGGTCCTAGAAGATGGAATCTGGAAAATTCCAGAGAAATTCAGAATGATTCCTAATTGTCACCCTTAAATATACACAGGAACACACACTCCAGCACTCTTATATACATACCTGCACACACATGCACACCCACCCACATGCAAACACACACATGCATGCATAGCATACACACATGAAAAGAAAAAATATTGATATTGAAAAATATCAAAATGCAAAAAATTAGTTTCCTATAGTCAAGGCCACAAGAAAATTGTAGGAAATCACTAAATCTCCAGCTACTCCGAAGCATTCAACATTTCTCATTTCAAATACTACAACATTACATGCATCAAATCTCTCATTCAGGTACATCCACACAATTTCCTCTAATATTTATATAAATTGATAAACATCTGTATTGGTAAAATATAGCAAAACATCTGAGATAATCTATTTCAAAGGGATGTGACTTATTTTGGTCAGTTTTGGGGGTTCTGGGCGTGACTTGTTGGCTTTGTAGCTCTGGGCTTGTGGTGAAGCAGCACATCATGGTAGGAATGTGTGATGGAGCAAAATGATCTACATCAAGAATCAGGGAGAAAGAAGAGAAGAAGGAATGGATGCTCCACAGTCCCCCCTGGAGGCATGACTCAATGGCCTAGGGCTTCCTTCTGGTTCTCACTTCCTTAAAGTTCTGATGTTCTGTTGCCTTACATCAGAGGGTGGGAAGATTGTAAAAGCCTGAAGGGAGCCAGGGGTGCAGCCATACAATATCTGCTGGACATGACATAGCTGTTGTATCCATGAGTTCACTGCAGATATGTGTGTTTCCACAAGACCTGCATGGGATTTGTCCTATCACATTTCACCATAGAAGGGGAAAGAAAGATTTCAAGAGGCCCCACACTTCCCTGAGATACTGATAGGGGTTAATACTGATGGAGGAAGAGAGAGAAGATGCTTCCCTCAGTGGTATATCCACTAAGAAATGATTCATGCTCCAGCAAGTACTTAAAACACATGCCATCAAAGGCAACCCAGATGAAACTCATTCAGCCACATAAGTGAAAAAACATGAAAATAGGAGAGAAAATATTAGGAAAGAAGGATTGTAATGGGAAGAAGAGGGGGGAAAGGATCAGGAATTAAGATGTGTGAATACCACAAATTCACCTCATTAATTTAAGAAACACTAAAAGAATAAAAATAACTTTTAAAAATTTCAATTACCTTCCAATTATGTCACCTTGGGAACAAACTTTCAGTCCATGTGCCTATGAGAGACATTCAATATCTGAATTGTAAAAGCATTATCTGAGGTTGTAGTTATTTCTTATGAGTTTTATTTATTTTATACCCAGTTAATATTTGATTTTAAAGAAATTTCCTAGAACTTTTATAAAAAATGCTAAAGGTCACAGAAAATGAATGTCAGGCAGTATGTTTTTGATTGCTGGCTTTCAAATGAACCTTACATCAGACTTTGACCGAGGTACTGGGTGTGCCAAAAAAAACAAGATAGACTTCTGGATCCTAAAACGCAGAATTGAGATAGAGAATTTTTCTCTTCTGACATATGATTATATTTGTTTGTGAATAATAAATGTGGAATTCATAAAGTAAATAAGAAATGTCTTAATTGCAATGATTAATGAAACTGGACAGCTATGGTTCAATATTTCCGTTCTATCAAATTACATTATTTAGACTATGAAATTCTGAGTTTACAGTACTTTAAAAATGAAGATGACATTATTTAGGAACTCTTAAAATGGTGGAGAGCACAAATGGATCCAAAATTCTTGCAGCATGTGTCTACTATTTGTTGTACTGAAGATTGAACCTAAGGCTATCTACATGGTAGGCAAGTGCTCTACCACGGAGATATATCCCTAGCCCTCTTTTCACTTTTTATTTTGAACCAGGATCTCACAATGTTGCCTAGAATAGTCTTGAGCTCACTCTGCAGTAAAGCCTAAAAACCTTTTTAGAGCCCCTGCCTACAGACCCTTATACCTGCCAATCCAGTCTCCATATTCTCAACAATTTTCTTCCTATCTAAAACCTTTCAGTGTTGTCTGAACTTCACCGGTATGAAAACCAAACTTCTCAGATTGCTCTCTGAAGACCTTCATGATCTGATCATTCCTTAGCTCCAACCATTCCCAGTTCTTGCTTTCTCCAAGATCTTTCATGTTCTTTTTAGCTCCTGACATTTGCATATTTCAGCCACTCTATCTAGAATTTCCTTCTTCTCTTCTATTCTCTTACTCTAGCCAACATTTTATGTGTTTCGGCATTCTTCTTAGCTGTTTTCTTCCCCAGAAACTTCCCTGGTCTGCAAAGGGGTCAGATAACAGGTTATGTCATGGAGACACAAATCAAACTACACTAACATTCAGTCAAAATGGCTACCATCAAAAAAAAAAAGCAATAAAATACGTTGGAGGAAGCAGGACTGCTGGAGGAATATGAATTAGTGCATCCCCTAAGGAAATTGGTATGGAGGTTCTCCAGAAAATTTAAAGCAGAACTTCCATTACATCCAGCTACATCATGGTATATATCTGAAAAAAATAAAAATTAGTTTACCATACAGATACCTACATCCTTATGTTTGTTATTACTCTATTTTTTCTTTTGTCATTCTCATGGATATGTGAGGGAGGTATGTATTTGTGTCTGTGTTTGTCTGTGTGTGTGTGTGTGTGTGTGTGTGTGTGTGTGTGTGTGTGTGTGTGTGTGTCTGCATTTTTGGAGGACCATGTGAGGGGGTGCATAAGTCCATGTGTGTTTATCTGTGTGGAAGCCTATGATTGGTACTAGAAATCATTCTGTATCTCTCTTGATATTCTTTGGCAACCCAGCTTGCTCTGTGGATTTCTAGGCTCCATCTTCCAAGGCTAGAAATTCAGATGGGCTGCCCAACCCACCTGGCATTTTATGTGCGATCTGAGGATCCAAACTCTGGTCCTTTTGCATGTGGAGCAAATGCTTCTAATCACTAAGTCAACTCCACAAACCTTTTGTGACACTTTATATTATGGAACCAGGTATTCATTGACTCCTCAGCTTCCTCTGCCACATGGAGAATGAATTTCTGTCATCTTCAGGATGTGGAGCTGATACTGTCATGTTAATGCAAATGCCAGTCATTCAAAGACAAATATTCCATGTTTCTTCTTTGTATATGGACGTTACCAGGGAGAAAAAAATACCATGAGCTAAAGGGGGAACTATCAAGAAGAATGAAGGGAAGCAAGAACGAAGGCTAAGGAAGATTAATAAAAAGATGAATGTGAGCAAAGTACAGTATATGCATAATGAAGATGTCACAATAAAGCATCTTGCTTTTGTACAATTAACAGACTCTATCTAGTAAGAAACAAAAAATAAAGAGGTTAAGTGTTCATCAAAGTCTCTCCCATGGAAATTCCTGTCTTGCAGCATATCATGTTTTGTATCTGTGCTGTCATATATTTGATTGTCTGTCTCCTCAATTACAAAATTCAGGTCAGCCATATTCATCCCTAAATCTTTAATTCATAACATGTAGTAGGTACTTGGTGAATGAAGATGAAGCTCCTCCCTGTATGAAAGCCCCTAAGCCAGGATGAGGTTTGAATCTTCCACAAGAAGTACTTATGAAGGGTGAGTATCTATCAAGATTGATCAGATAATTGCTTAAAATGTGTTCTTCCATCTCAGTATTCAGAATGAACTGACATCTCACTATTACTTGTAGATGACAACGCAACATTGTTGTAGTTACTTTTTTCTGTTGCTATAAGGCAGCACTCATACATAACTTAAGGCAGAAAGGGGAGATTTAAGGTTTTAGAAGGGAAAGTCCATTATTACAGAAAAAGCATCACTATGGGCAGAAGCTGGAGGCTGCACACATCACTGCAGCCATTGTCATGGAGACAAGGAGCAAGAGACAAACTTCAAGAGCAAACTGCTAATGGAAGCAGAGCTGAGCTACCCAACCTCAAGGCCCACCCTATGTGACACGTCTTCCTCCAGCAAGATCTGCCTCTTAAAGGTGCCACAATCTTCCCAGACATTAAGACCAGGTAAGAATTCACACTCAAGAGCTTGTGGGCACAACTCACATTTAAACCATGACAAACACATTAAAGAAGAGTCAGAATGGACTGGAGACAGGAGAGTCTCGGCCCACATCTATTTGCCACAAAGGACTTCTCATTTTAAGGCCAATCAACATGCAACAATAGGCTGATCTAATGACCTTTTCAGGCCTAGTCCATGATGTGCCAACCCATATTACATGCCATCTTCGTCACCTACATCTCCCTGATTTCATATTCTTCTGCATGTGAGTGTCTATAGCCGTTCACTGCATGGTTGCTGATAAAATCACCATCAAACGACTTAAGGGAATGAGGGGTTTGATCTCTTATGATGGACGTGTTACACTTCATACTGGAGTTCACACCAACACCAAGGCAGAGGGAACAGGCCACACCATCTTCACATAGCAGCCGAGAAAGAGACAATCCTTACTTACCAGGCTAGCATGTTTGGCCAAGTATACACGAGGATAACTTTCTCAAACAGTTCCCTCCATTTTATTCCTCTGCCCTGGGACTAGTCCCACTTGCCATGGGCTGGGCCTTCCCCATCTATTAGACAATTTCCTATAGGTTTGCTCTGGGCTTAATTCAACTGCTAATTCTCTACAAATAGTCCAGAGTTCAAACCCTCAACTGTCAAGCTGTACACCTGTACTTATGACAGTGTCCAAAATTGAACTCACAGCTCATATACCAAAAAGATACATAGCCAACTGGCTAAAAACCTGGTCATGAAAGTGGACCCAGTCCACAGTGCCACTGGAAAGCAGGCTTTCTTCCTCACACAGACACATGCACTAAGCCATTCTTCTAGTACTGTATACCAAGGGTCCACTCACATTCTTGCTGTTTTTCTTTCCTCATTCGTGTGCCTCTATTGCTTCCAGTTACTCTGACTGCTCGTCATAAAAAGAAGCCAAGTTCAGCAAGTGTCAGAAAATGCTTGGCAGTGATTAACACAAAAATGAGATGACCAGTTCTTCCCAGTAACCATTTCTGTTGCTGATAGCATAACATCTTTACTTATAAAAGAAATTCTTTTATACATGATATTCACTTTCTTTATTCAAATGAAAACTAGACCATTTTAACACACTAACATACAAAGCTGTACATTTGGATAAAGGTTACATTACAGATATATTTTCTTTGCTCATGTTTAAGCAGAAAACTCAAAATCCTATAGCTATAAGTCCAACAAAAAAAAAACCTTTATGTTAAAATCATCTCAGTTCTAAAGGGTTTTGGTTCTATCCCTCCAACACAGCTGCTCATAGAACACATCCCTCTTTTGGATTGGCTCCTCCCTGGGTATACAGCTCTCCTTGGCAGATATCCCATGTTGGTTCTGACATCTTTATCATCTTCACTTCTCATTGGAAAACCAGGATTCAATTACATAACAAAAAATACTCTTCTTGGGCTTCTCTACAGACTTTCTGCTATACACTGTCAAAATTACACAGGCAAACTTACAGGACAACTTACTCTACCAGTGCATTGCTCCATTTAATCCTTGTACAGCTCCAAGCACAGTCTCTGTTTCTCTCTTGATCATCAAAAGCTGGGCTTCCATTACATCTTTAACAGCATTGGTCTCGTCCAAATTCTCAGTAGAATGGCCTTTCTGGCCCCATCTCCAAGACTTAAAGGCTTTCCCAGCACAGAGTTCTCCATATTTTTTCCCAACAGACAGTTCTAAAGGCACACTAGTCCCATCACAGCAATGGCCATCCTTCTCTAGTTCTCGATACCAACTTCTCTCAGCTTCACTAAAGCTTTCTATTACCTAGTTCACAGTCTCACAGCAATATCCCACTTCTTTGTTACCAATTTCTGTTCCAGTTTACTCTTCTGTGTTGCTGTGAGACAATATTGAGACTCAAGCAAGTTAAGGGTAGAAAGGGATATTTATTCAGTTTACAGTTCCATAGGGGAGATACAGTCTATTAAAGTAGAAAAGGCATGACTAACTGGCAGAAGCTGGAGGCGGCCTAAGTCACATCCATCAAGGAAGCTGAAAGCTGCAAAAACTTCCAACTGCAAGAGCAGGTTTCTCCCAGAAGTAGAATGGGACTAATTAATTTCAAGGCCCACCCTCTGTGACTGCCTTCCTTCAGCAAGACTCCACCTCTTAAAGGTGCCATGACCTTTCCAAATAAGTAAGATTCAAGCACATGAACCTATGAGTAGTAACTCACATTTCAAAGCAACATGACTATGTGAATGTCATGGTTTTAAATGTGCCTCCCACAGTCTCATGTGTTTGGCAAGGTCATGGCACCTTGAGAGGAGCCTTGCGGGAGGAAGGCAGTCACAAGGGGTGGGCTTTGAGGTGAATGAGTCCCACCCTAGAAGAAGTCTGCCTTTGCAACAAGCAGTCTTGCAGCTCTCAACCTCCAAGGTGTCTGTGATGACATAGCCTCCTCCAGCTTTGGCTAACCAGCCATGCCACCTCTGCTTTGAAAGACTGTTTCTCCCCTCTAGAACTGTAAGCTGAATAAATCTCCCTTTCTCCTTTAAGTTGCTTGACTTTGGGTGCTCTCTCACAGCAATAGTTAAGAGTAACTGCTAGTGTGTGTGTGTGTGTGTGTGTGTGTGTGTGTGTGTGTGTGTGTGTAATACATATACAAGGAATGTGAGATATATATCATATTCCTTTTTCATTCATCTGTATATTCTATAACTTGACTATGGTGAATAGTGCTGCAATAAACAACATGGATGTGCAGGTATCTCTGATATGTTTGAATTTGAGTCTCTTAGGTAAATACCCAGGAATGGTGTAGCTAGTTCACATGGTAATTCTAATTTTAATTTTTTGAGGAACTTTACATATTATTTTCCACAGAAACTAGAAGGAATAACAGCTTTTAGATGTGGACTTCATATGGTAAGGATACTAACTTGATAATACACAATCATGGAAAAGCATCAAACATGAATGCTGGGATGTAGCTCAGTGTTTGAGAGCTTGTCTAAAATGTGTGAGACCTTGAGTAAGAACTCTGCAAAGGAAGGAATAGGAGGAGAAGTAGAAGAAAAAAATAAGAGAGAAGAAGAAAGGAATGAAAGAGGAAGGAAGGAAGGAAGGAAGGAGAAGGAAGGAAGGAAGGAAGGAAGGAGGAGGGAGGGAGGGAGGGAGGGAGGGAGGGAGGGAGGGAGGGAGGAAGGAAGGAAGGAAGGAGGAAGAAGGAAAGAAGGAAGGAAGGAGAGAGGGAGGGAGGGAGGGAGGGAGGGGAGGGAGGGAAAAGAAGAGACTAGTAAAGAATTCAAGTTATCTTTCTGAGCTTTCTTTAAAACCATACATCATATTCTCCTTGGAAAACACAATATTTTTCAAAGGAAGTGCCTAACCACTTCATTTCATAGGCATGGGAACTACAAGAGGGAGAATATTCAGTGTCTTATATGTGCACAGTCTCTTTGGCTCTCTGATGCACTTGTCTACCCTGGAGGCAGTGTCATGGTATATACATGTTGATGTACATGATACATTAAGAAATATCTCTTGCCCTTTCACCCCACCCCGCTCCGCCGGTCGGGACGCGTGCAGGCGGTCCAGCTGGGCCTCACCCCGCGACCTAGGTAAGTCTCCGCTGGGGCACCGCCCACCAGGACCCCAGGTCAGCCCAAAGGGACCCGGCTACGACTCCCACCATCCAGCCGGAGCCGTGCGCGGGGCCGAGTGACGAAGAGGACCTCCCCCTGCCCCCGGGCCCCGCCCCAGCTGCCCTCGGGTTAAATAGCTCCACGCCTACGACCCCATCCTCCCTTTACCCCACCCGGCTCCACGGGTCCAGACATGCGCTGTCCAGCCGGGCCTCACCCAGCGACCTAGGTAAGTCCCGATTCGGGCCCCGCCCACCAGGACCCCAGGCCAAATAATTCAGTTTAATGAAATTAAAGATCTTAAGAGTTAAAACGACAATGCCAAAGTCAAAATGCAAATCCATGAGAAGCAACACTCAAGTAAACAAATTTCCCACTGAAGAAATTAATCCCATAAAGTTAGACTCCAACCAGAACAAACCCGCGGAAAAAGGCCAAGAAAGCCTCACCCAGGATAACGACTTTCAAAATATGATCATTACCATTTTCAATACTACGAAAGAGGAAATTCGGGAGGAATTACATAATCGAATCAATCACTTTGAAGAGGAACACAACAGACATTTAGAGGAGTTGAGAAAAACAGTGCAAGAAACAAAAACTGGCATAGAGCAGTTAAAACAAACTCAAGCAGAGTTTAAAACTAAGCTACAAGACAAGTTATCTTCAACCCAGAACTCTACAGAGAGTCTTATCAACAGAACTAACGAAGCAGAAAACAGAATTTCAGACCTTGAAGATAAAGTAGAAGTACTAACCAGCTCAATGGAAGAGGTTGTTAAAGCCAAAAAGATACTTGAGAGAAATATCCAAGAGATATGGGACACCCTGAAGAAGCCTAACATGCGTATTCATGGAATACCAGAGCAAGAATCTCAAAATACCACTCCAGAGGAAATTTTTCAAACGATCATCAAGGAAAACTTTCCTCATATAAAAAAAGAGAGGCCCATCCATATACAAGAGGCATTCCGCACCCCAAACAGATATGACCAAACTAGAAGCACGCCACGGCAAATAATAGTTTAAAAACTCCACATTCAAGATAAAGAACTAGTGCTGAGAGCTTCAAGGGAGAAAAAACAAGTCACTTTTAAAGGTAAACCTACTAAAATAACAAACGACTTCTCAGTCGAAACAGTAAAAGCAAGAAGAGCTTGGAGAGACATACTTCAAGTATTGAATGAGCAAAAATGTCAACCCAGGCTGATTTACCCTGCAAAACTATCAGTCATGATCGAAGGAGAAAGAAAAATCTTCCAGCACAAAGACAACTTGAAGGGATACATGTCCACAAAACCAGGCCTTCAAAAAATGCTAGAAATGATACTCAAGCGTGAAGAAAAAAACAGGCATATCCAGGAGAACAGAAGGCAAATATAACACCATTAAAACCGAAGCAATATACTTATAAAAACTACTAAACATAATAAATGTCTGGAATTAAAAATAGTTTCTCCATTATAACACTAAATGTTAATGGAATTAATTCACTGATCAAGAGACACAGATTACAAACTTGGATTAAAAATCACAATCCATCAATCTGCTGCCTGCAGGAAACCCATCTAACCACAAAAGATAGGCACGCTCTAAAAATAAAAGGCTGGTCAACAATTCTAGTCACAGGTACAATTCACCAGGAAGACTTCACAATACTGAACATATATGCATCCAATACGGGCCCCTCCACTAAGAAAATCCTACAGCATCTAAAGCAAGAAATCAACCCCCAAACGATAATTCTTGGGGACTTCAACACCGCCCTCTCAACATGGGATAGATCAACAGGTCAAAAGCTTAACAGAGATACTTTGGAACTTAATCAAACCCTGAAAGAAATGGACCTTACAGATCTCTATCGAACTTTTCTCCCACGCACCAAAGAATACACATTTTTCTCAGCAGCACAAGGAACTTTCTCCAAAATAGATCACATATTGGGCCACAAAATGAATCTACACATATACAAGAAAGTTGAAATTCTAACCTGTGCCCTATCAGACCACCACGGCCTAAAGGTGGACATCCACAACATATCAAACAAGAGAAAATACACTAACTCCTGGAAACTTAACAATATGATGTTGAATGATAACTGGATTCAGGAAGAAATTAAAAAGGAAATTCAAGATTTCCTGAAAGTGAATGATAATGAAAATACAACTTACCAAAATCTCTGGGACACAATGAAAGCTGTTCTAAGAGGTAAGTTCGTAGCTCTTAATGCCTACATCAAAAAAATGGAAACATCAGAAATAAACAACTTAACAATGCAGCTTAAAGCTTTAGAGAAACTAGAGCAATCTGATCCCAAAAGTAGTAGAAGAGAGGAGATTAGCAAAATAAGGGGAGAAATATCTGAAATCGAGATTAAGAAACGATAGAAAAAATCAACCAGTCAAAAAGCTGGTTCTTTGAAAAAATCAATAAGATTGATACACCCCTAGCTAAATTAACGAAAAGCAGGAGAGAGAAAACCCAAATTAACAAAATCAGAAATGAACATGGAGTTATCACTACTGATACCCAAGAAATCCAGAGAATTATAACATCATATTTCAAAAACTTATACTCTGTGAAGTTTGACAACACAAAAGATGGATGAATTTCTAAGTAAACACAACTTACCTAAATTGAATCAGGAAGTTGTGAATTATTTAAATAGTCCTATAACATATAAGGAAATTGAGGAAGTAATCTCAAATCTTCCGACCAAAAAATGTCCTGGACCAGATGGATTCAGCACAGAGTTCTACCAGATATTTAAGGAGTTAATAACACCAATACTCCTTAAACTGTTCCATCAAATAGCAAAGGAAGGAACACTACCAAATTCCTTCTATGAAGCTAATATTGTCTTAATCCCAAAACCTAATAAAGATTCACTTAAAAAAGAAAACTATAGGCCAATCTCTCTGATGAACACAGACGCAAAGATTCTCAGCAAAGTCTTAGCAAATCAGATTCAAAAACATATTAAAAAGATCATTCACAGGGACCAAGTAGGCTTCATCCCTGGCACACAAGGTTGGTTCAACATACGCAAATCAATAAATGTAATTCATCATGTAAACCAATCCAAAGTCCAAGACCACATGATACTCTCGATAGATGCAGAAAAAGCTTTTGACAAAATCCAACAGCCTTTTATGATTAAAACACTGGAGACAGTAGGAATGGAAGGAACCTTTATCAATATAATAAAAGCTGTATACAACAAGACCACAGCAAGGATTATACTCAATGGGGAACAATTGGAAGCATTCCCACTTCGATCAGGAACTAGACAAGGCTGTCCACTCTCACCACTTCTATTCAATATTGTACTTGAAGTCTTAGCTGAAGCCATAAGGCAAGAAAGGGACATAAGAGGGATTCAAATCGGCAAGGAAGAAGTCAAGCTATCCCTATTTGCAGATGACATGATCGTATAACTGAGTGATCCCAAAAACTCCACCAGGAAGCTTCTGGAACGAATAGAGAAGTTCAGCAGGGTGGCAGGATACAAAATAAATGTGCAAAAATCGGAGGCCTTCCCATATGCCCAAAATGAAAGAAGTGAAAAAGCCTTGAGAGAAACCATCCCATTTACTATAGCCCCTAAAAAAATGAAATACCTTGGTATAAATCTAACCAAGGAGGTAAAAGACCTTTACAATGAAAACTTTAAAACCCTAAAGAAAGAAATAGCAGAAGACACCAGAAGGTGGGAAGACCTCCCTTGTTCCTGGGTTGGCAGAATCAACATCGTAAAAATGACCATCCTACCAAAGGCAATATACAGATTCAATGCTATACCAATCAAAATCCCAAAGCAATTCTTCAAAGAAGTTGACCAAACAATCTCAAAGTTCATATGGAGGCACAAAAGACCCAAGATAGCAAAGACAATCCTGAGTAACAAAAACACTGCTGGAGGTATTACCATACCAAACCTAAGTCTATACTACAAATCCATAGTTATAAAGACAGCCTGGTACTGGCTCCAAAATAGACACACAGATCAATGGATAAGGATTGAAGACCCAGATATAAGCCCACACAACTACAGCCATTTGGTCTTTGACAAAGGGACCCAAAGAATCCAATGAAAAAGGAACAGCATTTTCAACAAATGGTGCTGGCAAAACTGGATCTCCACATGCAGAAGATTAAAGCTGGACCCGTACTTGTCACCATGTACAAGACTTAATTCCAAATGATTCAAGGACCTTGATATCAGGCCAGAGACTATAAAAACCATAGTTGAAAGGATAGGGAACTCCCTCGAGCTGATTGGGCTAGGCCAACATTTCCTAAACAGACATCCAATGGCACAGTCACTGCTACCAACTCTCAACAGTTGGGATCTTGTGAAATTAAAGAGCTTCTGTTCAGATAAAGAGATTGTAACGCGAGCTCAAAGGCAACCCACAGAATGGGAGAAAATCTTCACTAACCACATATCTGATAGAGCTCTACTGTCCAGAGTGCACAAAGAACTTAGAAAACTAAACACCAAGGAAACCAATGGCCCAATTAAAATATGGGCCCTGGAACTTAAAAGAAACTTTACTAGGGATGAAATTAAAATGTCTAACAAATATCTTAAAAAATGCTCCACTTTCTTGGCCATCAGGGAAATGCAAATCAAAACTTCCCTGAGATATCATCTCACCCCGGTCAGGATGGCAAAAATCCACAATACAAACAACAACAAATGCTGGAGAGGATGTGGAGAGAGGGGAACTCTCCTACATTGCTGGTGGGAGTGCAGGCTCATACAGCCACTCTGGCGAGCCGTCTGGAGATTCTTAAAGAAATTAAAGATTGAAATGCCATATGACCCTGCTATTCCACTTTTGGGAATAACCCCCCATACAGCAGAGGTTCACCTCGATAGCACAAGCACGACCATGTTCATAGCAGCACTGTTTACAATAGCAAAGACATGGAATCAGCCCAAATGTCCAACAGTTGACAAGTGGATAAGGAAACTGTGGTACATCTATACAATGCAGTACTACTCAGCCATCAAAAATTATGAATTACTGGAATTTGCCGGGAAATGGATGTCATTAGAAACAATTATATTAAGTGAATTATCCCAGACCCAGAAAATTAAGCGCCGTATGTACTCCCTAAAAGGTGGCTCCTAGTACCAAACCCACCCAGCCCACCTAGAGATAGTAATTGCAAGGATTATGAACAGGAGGGATGGGGTAGGAGGGCCACACCAGAAACAAGGAGAGAAGGGACCATGTTACAGCAGAGAAAATAGGCCTCCATCAAGGACCCAAATAAGTAATGAGACATCTGATTAAGTTCACAGACTTTTGTTCCTGATCATTTACTACTGAGGGGGTATGATCTCACCAGAAGAGGAGGGCATATAGTCTGGCAGATAAAAAGTAACCATTGTGCAAATGGGTGATAGACCCCTCCCTCACTGTGGTTTCTTACTTTTATTACATCTACCTTTGAATGTGCTTTTATCACAAGACTCCAGTTTAACAGCTTTTTGTCTCTGGCCAAGGGGTGACATACAATGCCCATCAGGATGGAGTGAAGGGCATTGCAGGAGCAGCAAAACTGCAAAAGAAAACCAACAAACCACAATCCAGAACTTCAGAGACTCTATATCAACCACCTAGAACTAGGCCAGCTTAATCTCTCCCCATCCTGAAGCTCAGGGAAATTTGTGGAAGAGGGGGCGGTAAGAGTGTAAGAGCAAAAAGATGGGAGAAGCAATGATATGTAAGATACTCCATACAAGTTAGGGCTGAAGCAATCATAATTGGACTTTACATGCCCTGTGCATTGTCCAACACACTGTTGACCTCACAAAGTCTAGCATCTGCTAAAGGCACCAAGGTCTTTGGAAGCAAGGGATTGGCAGCCACAGCAGTGTTCCTATACCTAAGGGGAACACGGGAAAGGGTTCAGGGAAAGGCCACTGGGTCCTTGTACGTCATCGGAGAGGAGGGCCCAGAGGAAAATCAGACATGCACAAGAAAGGACTCTCTGGGAATTGGGGCGGGAGGCACTGGGGGATGGGAAGGGAGAGGGGTGGGGAGGGGGAGCAGGGAGTACGGGGGGAGGAGGAGGGAGGGAGGGAACTGGTGTATTTAATAAGTTTGTATGAGCTGAAATAATAATAAAAATGTATTATAAAGAGAAAAAACAAAAAACAAAAAAAGAAATATCTCTTAATCTTCTCACAGCAAGAGAAAGTATCCATTGACCTAACAAGTATATGCAATCAAATACTAAAATTAGCAAATACCAATGACTAGAAAATATTTGATATGGTGCCTCTTCTATTTAAAATACTTTCAGCCTCATTCCAGAGTTGCTTTGCTTCTTCAAGGATTTTCTCAAATTGAGAAGTCCATAGAGACTTGGGGTATTTGTAACACTCAAATCCATTTCAAGTGAATTTTCACTTAGAGTTTAAGGAAAGTGTTGAGGCTCATTTTGTAAACAACTGTCCAATTGAACCAGTACCTTTTGTATGATGTTCTGAGACTAAAAGATTAATTCTAGAAGATTCAAAACATTAAAACTATACAAGACATATTTATTGTGAGCGTGAACTTTCTTTCCCAATAAATGGGATATCGATTTTTTAATTTTCTTTTCCTAAATGTAATCCTTTAGAAATTCACCCAGAAACAACAAGGAACATGTTTTCTCTCACAATGCAGTGAAATAAAATATCAGCAACTCATGTGGGTGAACATCAGAAAAGCCTTTATTAAGAATTTTCTTAAAGAAATCCCAAGTAGGAGTTAAAGAAAATTAATTCCAAGATATACAAGTGAAACAATGATTAGAATTCACCAAATCTGCGAAGTCTGAGAATGCAACAAAAGCTGGGACTTCCTCAAGCCTGCCAAAACTGCATTCCGAAAGTTTTTGCCAGGTCACAGCGACTGGACTAATTCGAAAACTGCCCACTTGATGGCGCCCTAGTGCTGCTGCAGGGACAGGCTTTTCCATGCAGATGAGGGATGGAGACTGATTTCTGGTGGAAGCTTTCTTGACTCTTAAACATGTGGTCAGACCACAGGACCTGCCAACAGCAGACAATTGCCCTAGTCATCTGTGCAGAGAAAGAAAAAGGAGAAAACATGTGGGTTACACAAGCAGGATATGGGCAAGGTTTCACCAGAGGACTGGCAGGACAGGCTAAACCGGTACGTGGAAGAGGCCAGCACGGCTCACCTCATCCACATCCCAGCCACAAGGGCTCTGAGTATGCTGCTGTTGTTTGTCTTCTGGCTGGATTCTCAGCCGAAGAACAGACATGAACAACGTCAGCTCAGGTGAAAATTGAGCTGCATTTGTTCCTTGGCAAGTATTTATTGAACACTGGCTCTAATGTCACTATTAGGGAACCTTAAGTTGTTTCACAGAAGAATGAACACAGTTCTTACTTTGGATATCTTGCAGACTACCTAAGAAGACGAAAGTGTGTGTGTGTGTGTGTGTGTGTGTGTGTGTGTGTGTGTGTGTGTGTTGGTGTGTGTAACATGTATCTCTGTGTGTGATGTGTATTTCTGTGTGTTGTGTAAGGGGAATGATGCATGTATATGTGTGTAATATGTGCTCTATGTGTCTGTGTGTGTGATGGGAGTGTGTCTGTGCATGTGTGTCTATGTCTGTGTGTGCCACTAATTGCTGAACTTTGTGCTGAAGAAGAGCTAACTGGAAGCCATAGCCATGGAAGCATCACCGAGCAGGTGGGCAACTAGTCGGTCTTAAAGAATGGCTTCATTGTGGCTGGCAGCACACTTCTATACAGCTGAGCAGAGTTCAGGATGGCAAGACTTTCATTGGCAGTCACCGTGGGGCATGACTGTGATACTATATCCTTCCAGCTCTGCACAGTCAGTTCCTGAATGGACATCCCCCCACCATTCAACGTAAAAGGATCCATTGGATCACTGATTCATTTTTTAAGTCACACCTTTTTTTTTAAGTCAAGGTTTTTAAGTCAAGACCTTTGAGCGAATTTAAACTGTTGACTCATTTCAGTTATAATTACATAGCTGAACTAGAAACATGACACAGGCTTGACATGGTGGCTCATGTCTCCAGTCCTAGTAGTCGTAGCAAGCTATAGGCTGAGGCAAGAGAATGGAAAATTTGAAGCCAACCTAAAAATTAAAAAGACATCAAAAGAAGAAATCAACAAAGAAAGTATGGTGTGTTCGAAATAATTTGATAAGACATAAATCTAGGCAATAAATCCTATAGTATTTTGGTCTGCATAGTTTTTTCTTATTTATTTTTAATACTATTAACAATGAATGTATATGTCTTTTCATCACCCACTACCTATCCCCATCCACCATTCCATCCTACCCCACCCATTCTCCTCTCCTGCCAGTTTCCCTCCCTCTCTCATGTCCTCCTGCATGTGTGTTTCTCTGAGTCCCAACCCTATAGTTTTTGAGAAAGAATCTTCCATTCTATTTAGGCTGGCCTTGAATTTTTAATCCTCCTTTCTCAGACTCCTGAGTGCTGGGATTACAAGTATGGGCTATAATGACCTACTCCAAGATTCTATGCCTTTTAGAAGCATGTTGATCACATTTAACAGCTTCTATCCATATTGAAGTTTTATGAAGCTTTGGGTGTACTTTTTAAAGCTTGTAAACAAAAGCTGGCAAGATTGCTTGGAAGGGAAAGGTGCCTACACACAAACATGGCAACCTGAGTTTTTGAGTTTGATCCCTAGAGCCCATATGCTAGGAGAAATGAATTTTGAAACTTGTACTCTGGTCTCTAAAGTGACATGGTGGCACACATTTGCTTCCTCGCTCTCCTTTCCTCTGCCTCTAAATTAATAAGTAAAACATTCTAAAACAACAAAATAAAGTTATGTAAACAAAGAAAAGTACATATTGTTCTGTAAGTTTTGGTTTTAGATGTGAGATATGTGGAAATTCTCATTCTATACATAGTTTGAAATTTTTAAACATGTTTTCTTCAAAATTTAATGGTTTAAAAAGACAATGATATGCAAGATACTCCCCACAAGTTAGGGCCGAAGCAATCATATTTGAACTTTACATGCCTGCGCAATGTCCAACACACTATTGACCTCACAAAGTCTAGCATTTGCTAAAGGCACTGGGATCCTGGGAGGCAAGGGATTGACAGCCACAGTAGTGTTCCTATGCTTAACGGGAACACAGGAAAGGGTTCTGGGAAATGCCACTGGGTCCTTGCACCTCATCGGAGAGGAGGACCCAGAGGGGAGTTTGGCATGCACATTAAAGGATGCTCCGGGGCTGGGAGAAGGAGGCACTGGGGAATGGGAAGGGAAGAGGGAGGGGAGAGAGGCACAGGGGAATAGGGGGTTGGAGGGAGGGGGGGACCGGTGTACCTGTTAAGTTTGCATGAGTGGAAATAAAAAAAAAAAAAGACAACTCTGGAATGGACAAGACTGAGTCTAAGGGAGGTGGGTGAGGGTGAAGGTTGGGGGCGTGTCATAGTTAAGCACAAGTGCCAACTTGACAGTTGAGGGTTTGAGCTCTGGGCACATTTGAAGAGAATCAGTGGTTGAGTTAGGCCCAGAGCAAACCTGCAGAAGATTGTCTAGCTGATGGGAAAGGCCCAGCCCATGGTTGGTGGGACTAGGCCCTGGAATAAATCACGAAGATCTGTTTGAGAAAGTCAGCATCCTTCTGTACACTTGGCCAGACATGCTGGTCTGGCAAGTAAGGATTGTCCATCTCTCAGCCACTATGTGGTGATGGTGTGGCCAGTCCCTCGGCCCTGGTATTGGTGCATGCCCTCCTGTCAAGTTGGACTGAGAACTGTAACTGAGAACTTGTTATCAACTGTAATCTACAAATGTGCCCAGAGCTCAAACCCTCAACTGTCAAGTTGGCACCTGTGCTTAACTATGACACGCCCCCAACCTTCACCCTCACCCACCTCCCTTAGACTCAGTCTTGTCCATTCCAGAGTTGTCTTTTTTTTTTATTTCCACTCATGCAAACTTAAGAGAGAATAAACTCCTTGTTCCCTTAAGTTGTTTGATGGTCATTTATCAGCAACCATGAAAGCTGACTGCAACAGGGGGTAGTGAGGAATTGAAGCGGAAATTAGTATATAGTCCTGACAGCTAGGAAAAGCATTATTTACCAATTCATTCTACCCAAAATAAGAAGAAAATATCTGTCATACCAGAAAGACTTACCAGTTAAAAAGTATAATCTACTGATCCAACTGCCATATATCCTAGTGTGAATTAAAAGGGCTTGCACATTGGAAAGAGAGTTGTACCCCTTAAACAAGATGCATGCACACATTCTCCTTGTGATGATACATGTTGGGCCAATTCTCTCAAACATAGAGGGGGAAAAAAAACATTCGTTTGCCCTCTAGTATTCTGTTTGCCCTCTAGTATTCTGACATTCTTTTTTCTCATCTGTGGCCCAAAAGGAAGGGGACTGGCAAATCAAGAGCACTGTGAATTCCTCCTCCAAGGTTTCAGAAAGTGGCTGAATCCAGGAAGTGTGTGGCAGGATTGGAAATTCGACAAAGAGGCCCAGGAAGGGCATTTTGTACTGTGGAGTTTAAACCTGGATTGCTATTGAGATGTGAGGATGTAAGAGATGCCAGAGTCAACAGGGAACATCTGCCCAGGAGAGCTGGATACCACAGGAGGAGCCAGCCCAAGAGAGTGATGGTTCTTGTGGGAAGCTCCACTGCAGGAAGGAAACAAAGCCCTTTGCAAATGAGATGATTTCAGCACATGACGCATATGCTGGACTTGGAGCCTCAGGACTTGGGAGTTTGTCCTGCTGGTTTCTAGTCTTGTTATGGACTGATCTTTCCTAGCTATGCCCCCATTCCTTCCTTTTGGAATAGGAATGTGTATTATGTGTCATTGCATATTGGAAATTTGCAAGTTGTCTTTTGATTTTATAGGTCACAGAGACTGACTTTAGTTTCAAAAGACGTTTGGGACTTTGGACTATTTAAATGTGTTGGAATTGATGTAGTCTATGGAGATTTTGAAAAGTGGATTGAATGTGGTTTGCATCATGAGTTGGCCATGAACCTGTGACGATTAGTAGAGTGTCATGATTGGAGTGTGAATTGTCCATAGAGGTAGAGTGTCATGACTTGAACGTGAGTTGTCACCATGTGCTTATGTTTTTGCATCTGTAGTTGATGTTAATGTTTAAGAGTTGTGACAACTTTGGGAGGTGGAGCCTTGTGGATGGGTAGCCTGAGTCTGCTTTATTAGCAGTCTGCTTCAGAAGCGTGTTGCTTGCGCTCTCAGTTTCCATGATGATGTCTGAAGTGACCCAAGCTTCGGCTTCTGAAACTGCCATGCCTTTTCCACCATAATGGACAGTACCTCCCTTTTGGACTATAAGCCAAATAAATCTCCCTTTCTCCTTTTAAGTTGCTTAAGTCTGAGCATTGTCTCACAGCAGTGGAAAGAGTAACTGCTACATCTGTGATTGACGTTCAACTTGAAACATGATCATGTTTCCTTACTGGGTTTCTCTAGGCCTGTCTTCTCAGAGATAAGTATCCTTAACTTCACAATCATGTCTTATTCATGTCATTGCTTTTTGACAGTACCTACGTTGACTAGCAACTATTTTCAGCAAGAAAAAGCTCCAAGAGTAAAATTAGAACTACCATGTCTCATGAACATCTTGAGAACTCACTGAAAATTGCAACTGCTTCCATTAAACCAGATTCTGCTACACTAATTTCTCAAATATAATGTCAAATATCCCATTAGTTTTATGTTGACTTTTCTATTTTTGTAACAAAAAAATCTAAAAATAGGCTCCGAGAGATAGTTCAGATTCTACCTTGTAAGCAGAAGGATCTGAGTTCGAATCCCAGATCCCACATAAAAGCAACATGTGGAAACCATGGCGACCTGTATTTCTGGCCCTGGAAGGCAGAGCCGGAAAACCCTAGAGCAAAGTAAAAAAGAGGTAGGGAAATCCAGGATGATTCTCAAAGTGTCTCAAAGTGATCCTTGGACTTCCACACACACATTCAGTGTCCTGTGATACACACACACACACATACACACACACACACACACACACACACACACGTGCATTCAAACACACAAAAAAATGATTTTAAAGATCTGAAAGTCAGTGAAACTTTATTGTTTAGACATGCTCATTTTCTGTATTGTGATTGTAATCATGGATGACTTTAAAACTGTCTAATAAGTTGTCATGAAGTCAAGGTTGTTAAATGAAGACTTTTATCTTCTCTATGGTAGCAGATATCATAAAGATTATACATACAATTTTTGTGATCATTAGTTTTGAATTTAATGCATGGCCCAAGACAGTTCTTTATCTGATCTGTCCCAGAGAAGCCAAAAATATGCACACCATTGATCTAGAACATTCTTTCAAAAACCATTTGTGAAAACAGATATAGTTTAATCTGTTTGTTAATTTTTCAGCATTCATATTTCTTTTGAGTTAAATATTTATATTTCTAGAAATTGTACACTTTAGCTAAGCACGGTGGCATGGTGTCTGTCATCCTGACAATCAGGAGATGGAAGCAAGAGGACTGCCAATGTAAGGGCAACCTGATCAACACAGTGAGTTCTGTGCCAGCCCAGGGTACACAGTGAAAGTCATGGTAATATTAGTAATAATGAAGAACACAAAAAGGTGGCTAGTTTTCTTGATCTCTTGAGGTCCAAAGGTAGGTAAGAGAGAGAGAGATTCATATATGCATATATATTGTTATTGTGTTTGTATCACTATTATTCTGTAATTATGTCTCTTTTGCAATTACATTTTTTTCTGAGCAGTTTTCTTGAGGACTTTTTTTTACTTTTCAAGAGATAGTTTTCTCCCCTTCCCCTCCACTCTGCCGCCCGGGACGCGCACGCGGTCCAGCCAGGCCTCACCACGCCGCGACCCAGGTAAGCTCGGTCCCAGCCCGCCCCCAGAGCCCCAGGCCGCCTGAGTGGACCCAGCTCCTCCCACCATCCAGCCAGAGCCGCCCGCGCAGGGCCTGGGAGGAGGAGAGGGCACCCCCTCTGCGTCCGGCCCCGCCCTCGGGTGCCCCGGGTTTAAATAGCGCCCCGCCGTCGCCCCATCCCCCCTTCCCCTCCACTCCCCCGCCCGGGACACGGGCGTGGTCCAGCCCAACCCCAGGGCCCCAGGCCAAATAATTCAGTTTAGTGAAAAACACACAGAAATTAAAAGAAGATCTTAAGAGTTAAAACGACAATGCGAAAGTCTAAGTGCAAATCCATGAGAAACAACACCCAAGTAAACAAATCTCCCACTGAAGGAATTAATCCCATAATGTTAGACTCCAACCAGAACAAATCCATGGAAAATGGCCAAGAAAGCCTCACCCAGGATAACGACCTTCAAAATATGATCATTACCATGTTCAATACTATGAAAGAGGAAATCAGGGAGGAATTAAATAATCGAATCAATCGCTTTGAGGAGGAACACAACAGACACATGGAGGAGTTGAGAAAAACAGTGCAAGAATTAAAAACTGGCATAGAGCAGTTAAAGCAGACTCAAGCAGAGTTTAAAACTGAGCTAAAAGACAAGTTATCTTCAACCCAGAACTCCACAGAGAGTCTTATCAGCAGAACTAACGAAGCAGAAAACAGAATTTCAGATCTTGAAGATAAACTGGGAGTATTAACCAGCTTAATGGAAGAGATTGTTAAAGTCAAAAGATGCTTGAGAGAAATATCCAGGAGATATGGGACACCCTGAAGAAGCCCAACATGCGTATTCATGGAATACCAGAGCAAGAATCTCAAAATACCACCCCTGAGGAAATTTTCCAAATGATCATCAAGGAAAACTTCCTCATCTAAAAAAGAGAGGCCCATCCATATACAAGAGGCATTCCGCACCCCAAACAGATATGACCAAAACAGAAGCTCGCCACGGCAAATAATAGTCAAAAACACTCCACATTCAAGATAAAGAACTGGTGCTGAGAGCTTCAAGGGAGAAAAAACAAGTCACTTTTAAGGGTAACCTATTAAAATAACAAATGACTTCTCAGTTGAAACAGTAAAAGCAAAAAGAGCTTGGAGAGACATACTTCAAGTATTGAATGAGCAAAATATCAACCTAGGCTGATTTACCCTGCGAAACTATCAGTCATGATCGAGGGAGAAAGAAAAATCTTCCAGCACAAAGACAACTTGAAGGGATACATGTCCACCAAACCAGGCCTTCAAAAAATGCTAGAAATGATACTCAAGCATGAAGAAAAAAACAGGCATATCCAGGAGAGCAGAAGGCAAGTATAACACCATTAAAAGCGAAGCAATATACTTATAAAAACTACTAAACATAATAAATGTCTGGAATCAAAAATAGTTTCACCATTATAACACTAAATGTTAATGGAAGTAACTCACTGATCAAGAGACACAGATTACAAACTTGGATTAAAAATCACAATCCATCAATCTGCTGCCTGCAAGAAACCCATCTCACCACAAAAGATAGGCTCACTCTAAAAATAAAAGGCTGGTCAACAATTCTACAAGCTAATGGAAGCAGAAAACAGGCAGGGGTAGCCATTATGATATCAGACAAAGTGGACTTCAAACCAAAGAAAATTATAAGAGACACGGATGGATACTACATTTTAGTCACAGGTACAATTCACCAGGAAGACTTCACAATACTGAACATACATGCACCCAATACGGGCCCCTCCACATTCATTAAGAAAACCCTACAGCGTCTAAAGCAAGAAATCAACCCCCAAACGATAATTCTTGGGGACTTCAACACCGCCCTCTCAACATGGAATAGATCAACAAGTCAAAAGCTTAACAGAGACACTTTGGACCTTAATCAAACCCTTAAAGAAATGGACCTTACAGAACTCTATCGAACTTTTCACCCATGCACCAAAGAATACACATTTTTCTCAGCAGCACATGGACCTTTCTCCAAAATAGATCACATATTGGGCCACAAAATGAATCTACACATGTACAAAAAAGTTGAAATTCTAACCTGTGCCCTGTCAGACCACCATGGCCTAAAGCTGGACATCCACAACACAACAAACAGGAGAAAATACACTAACTCCTGGAAACTTAACAATATGATGCTGAATGACAACTGGATTCAGGAAGAAATTAAAAAGGAAATTCAAGATTTCCTGAAGTGAATGATAATGAAAATACAATTTACCAAAATCTCTGGACACAATGAAAGCTGTTCTAAGAGGTAAATTCATAGTTCTTAATGCCTACATCAAAAAAATGGAAACATCAGAAATAAAACAACTTAACAATGCAGCTTAAAGCTTTAGAGAAGCTAGAGCAATCTGATCCCAAAAGTAGTAGAAGAGAAGAGATTAGCAAAATAAGGGGAGAAATATCTGAAATCGAGATTAAGAAAACGATAGAAAAAATCAACCAGTCAAAAAACTGGTTCTTTGAAAATAAGATTGATATACCCCTAGCTAAATTAACCAAAGCAAGAGAGAGAAAACCCAAATTAACAAAAATTAGAAATGAACATGGAGTTATCACTACGGATACCCAAGAATCCACAGAATTATAACATCATATTTCAAAAACTTATACTCTGTGAAGTTTGACAACACAAAGAGATGGATGAATTTCTAAGTAAACACAACTTACCTAAATTGAATCAGGAAGTTGTGAAGTATTTAAATAGTCCTATAACATATAAGGAAATTGAGGAAGTAATCTCGAATCTTCCCACCAAAAAATGTCCTGGACCAGATGGATTCAGCACAGAGTTCTACCAGACATTTAAGGAGTTAATAACACCAATACTCCTTAAACTGTTCCATCAAATAGCAAAGGAAGGAACACTACCAAATTCCTTCTATGAAGCTAATATCGTTTTAATCCCAAAACCTAATAAAGATTCACTTAAAAAAGAAAACTATAGGCCGATCTCTCTGATGAACACAGACGCAAAGATTCTCAACAAAGTCTTAGCAAATCGGATTCAAAAACATATTAAAAAGATCATTCATGGGGACCAAGTAGGCTTCATCCCCGGCACACAAGGTTGGTTCAACATACGCAAATCAATAAATGTAATTCATCATGTAAACCAGTCCAAAGTCCAAGACCACATGATACTCTCGATAGATGCAGAAAAAGCTTTTGACAAGATCCAACAGCCTTTTATGATCAAAACGCTAGAGACAGTAGGAATGGAAGGAACCTTTATCAATATAATAAAAGCTGTATACAACAAGCCCACAGCAAGGATTATGCTCAATGGGGAACAATTGGAAGCATTCCCACTTCGATCAGGAACTAGACAAGGCTGTCCACTCTCACCACTTCTATTCTATTGTACTTGAAGTCTTAGCTGAAGCCATAAGACAAGAAAGGGACATAAGAGGGATTCAAATCGGCAAGGAAGAAGTCAAGCTATCCCTATTTGCAGATGACATGATCTTATACCTGAGTGATCCCAAAAACTCCACCAGGAAGCTCCTGGAACTAATTGAGAAGTTCAGCAGGGTGGCAGGATACAAAATAAATGTGCAAAAATCAAGGCCTCCGATATGCCCAGAAGAAAGAAGTGAAAAGCCTTGAGAGAAATAATCCACATTTACTATAGCCAAAAAAAAATGAAATACCTTGGTATAAACCTAACCAAGGAAGGTAAAAAAAATTTACAATGAAAACTTTTAAAACCCAAAGAAAGAAATAGGCAGAAGACAACGAAGAGTGGAAGACCTCCCTGTTCCTGGTTGGCAGAATCAACATCGTAAAAATGACATCCTACCAAAGGCAATATACAAAATTCAATGCTATACCAATAAAATCCAAAAGCAATTCTTCAAAAGAAGTTGACCAACAATCTCTCAAAGTTCATATGGAGGCACAAAAGACCCAGGATAGCAAAGACAATTCTGGAGTAACAAAACACTGCTGGAGGTATTACATACCAAACCTAAAGTCTATACTACAATCCATAGTTATAAAGACAGCCTGGTACTGGCTCCAAATAGACACACAGATCAATGGAAAGGACTGAAGACCCAGATATAGGCCTACAAAATTACAGCCATTTGGTCTTTGACAAAGGGGCCCAAAAAAAATCCAATGGAAAAAGAACGCATCTTCAACAAATGGTGCTGGCAAAACTGGATCTCCACATGCAGAAGATAAAGCTGGAACCGACTGTCACCATGTACAACTTAATTCCAAATGGATCCAGGACCTTGATGTCAGGCCAGAGACTATAAAAATACTAGTGAAAGGATAGGAACTCCCTCGAGCTGATTTGGCTAGGCCAACATTTCCTAAACAGATATCCAATGGCACAGTCACTGCTACCAACTCTCAACAGTTGGGATCTTGTGAAATTAAAGAGCTTCTGTTCAGATAAAAGATTGTAACACGAGCTCAAAGCAACCCACAGAATGGGAGAAAATCTTCACTAACCAACATCTGATGAGAACTCTGCTGTCCTGGGCTGGAGAGGTGGCCAGGGGTTAAGCCTCTGCCTTGCAGCAGAAGGTCCTGAGTTCGGATCCAGATCCCACGTATGACGCCAGGCGGAACGGGGCAGCCTGCGTTTCTGGTCCTGGTAGGGCGGAGCCTGTGAATCCCGGGGAGGAAGAAGTGGAGGCGTCCATGTGGTTCCCGAGTTCGTCTGTGGTTCTACACTCACACAGACACACACGCGTTCGCACACATACATACGCACACACGCACAATTGAATAAATAAAAAAAAAATAAAAAAAAAAGAATTTAAGAACTCTGCTGTCCAGAGTGCACAAAGAACTTAGAAAACTAAACTCCAAGGAAACCAATGGCCCAATTAAAAAATGGGCCCTGGAACTCAAAAGAAATTTTACCAGTGATGAAATTAAAATGTCTAACAAATATCTTAAAAAATGCTCCACTTCTTTAGCCATCAGGGAAATGCAAATCAAAACGTCCCTGAGATATCATCTCACCCCGGTCAGGATGGCAAAAATCCACAATACAAACAACAACAAATGCTGGAGGGGATGTGGAGAGAGGGGAACTCTCCTACATTGCTGGTGGGAATGCAGGCTCATACAGCCACTCTGGCGAGCCTCTGGAGATTCTTAAAGAAATTAAAGATTGAAATGCCATATGACCCTGCTATTCCACTTTTGGGAATAACCCCCCATACAGCAGAGGTTCACCTCGATAGCACAAGCACAACCATGTTCATAGCAGCACTGTTACAATAGCAAAGTCATGGAATCAACCCAAATGTCCAACAGTTGACGAGTAGATAAGGAAACTGTGGTACATCTATACAATGGAGTACTACTCAGCCATCAAAAATGATGAATTACTGGAATTTGCAGGGAAATGGATGTCATTAGAAACAATTATATTGAGTGACGTATCCCAGACCCAGAAAATTAAGCACCATATGTACTCCTTAATAGGTGGCTCCTAGTACCAAACCCACCCAGCCCACCTAGAGACACTCAAAGAAAAATCTCTGTAATACAGTAATTGCAAGGATTATGAACAGGAGGGATGGGGTAGGAGGGCCACACCAGAAACAAGGAGAGAGGGGACCATGTTACAGCAGAGAAAATAGGCCTCCATCAAGGACTCAAATAAGTAATGAGACATCTGATTAAGTTCACAGACTTTCGTTCTTGATCATTTACTACTGAGGGGGTATGATCTCACCAGAAGAGGAGGGCATATAGTCTGGCAGATAAAAAGTAACCATTTTGCAAATGGGTGATAGACCCCTCCCTCACTGTGGTTTCCCACTTTTATTACATCTACCTTTGAATGTGCTTTTATCACAAGACTCTAGTTTAACAGCTTTTTGTCTCTGGCCAGGGGGTGACATACAATGCCCACCAGGATGGAGTGAAGGGCATTGCAGGAGCAGCAAAACTGCAAAAGAAAACCAACAAACCACAATCCAGAACTTCAAAGAGACTCTATATCAACCACCTAGAACTAGGCCAGACTAATCTCTTCCCATCCTGAAGCTCAGGGACATTTGCGGAAGAGGGGGCGGTAAGAGTGTAAGAGCAAAAGGATGGGAGGAGCAATGATATGCAAGATACTCCATACAAGTTAGAGTTGAAGCAATCATAATTGGACTTTACATGCCCTGCACAATGTCCAACACACTATTGACCTCACAAAGTCTAGCATCTGCTAAAGGCACCAAGATCCTTGGAGGCAAGGGATTGACAGCCACAGCAGTGTTCCTATACTTAAGGGGAACACGGGAAAAGGTTCAGGGAAAGGCCACTGGGTCCTTGTACATCATCGGAGAGGAGGGCCCAGAGGAAAATCAGGCATGCACAAGAAAGGACTCTCTGGGAATTGGGGCGGGAGGCACTAGGGGATGGGGAGGGAGGGTGTAGGGGAGGGGGAGGAGGGGGTTGGGGGGGAGGAGGAGGGAAGGAACTGGTGTACCTATTAAGTTTGTATCAGCTGAAATAATAATAAAAAATGTATTAATAAAAAAAACAAAAAAACAAAAAAAGTGTGTGAGTGTATGTATGTATAAGTGTGTGAGTGTAAGTGTGTGTGTGTGAGTGTATAAGTATATGTGTGTATGTGCGTATGTGTGTAAGTGTACTGTGTGCATGTGTATAAGTGTATGTGTGTGAATGTGTATGTGTGTGTGTGTATAAGTGTATGTGAGTGTGTGAGTGTATGTGTGTGAGTGTGTGTGTTCACATGGGCAGGGAGGGCAATACATGTGATCATCTCCCCACCCTGTGCCTGTCTTCCGGTCAGTCACGTGACTCTCTTTTCGTTCCATTCCTATGATGGTCTCACCACGCAGCCCATAAGTCCAGGACGATATGCTGTGAGGCCGGCCCTGCCTTCATCTCCTTCATCTTCTAGCTTGCACTAAAATCCCTGCTTAAATAACGTTTTACCCCGATGTCCCCACATCGAAGGGCTGTGTTTAGACGTCTAAGTGGAGAGCTATAATCTCTCCCTTTGTAATGAACGGCCTGGCACCCAGGCTAGCAGGAACGGAGGATAAAGAGAAGGAGCACTCGGATTCCTTACATGCCTTCTTGTCTTCAAATCCAAATTCCATTTCCCCAGAGAACGAAATCAAAGAAACCATGTTTTAGTTTCATTACACATGGAGGCTGCAAAACGCCTGATCCAAGCAACTTAGGGGAGGGAACAAGGCAGTTTATTCCAGCTTACGATTCCAGGCCAAGGCAGGGGAGTTACAGCGCAAGAGCTGAAGGATCAGCTCACATCCCTTCCACAGCGGGAGTGGCGGCAGCCAATCGTTGCATGCCGACTGCTCAGCTCTCCTTAGACAGGCCCAGATCTCCCATCTAAGGAAAGATCCCGCCCACCACCGGCTGGCGTCTTCTCATAAATCACATAGCTTTCTGCTTCTGGGCACAGCTTCATGCCATCTTCTACTCTGCCCCCCAGTCTAATCTAAAGATTGCTGTGTAGGGCTGGAGAGGTGGCTCAGGGGTTAAGTGTCTGCCTTGCAGGTGGAAGGTCCTGAGTTCTGATCCTAGGCCCACGTATAGACGCCGGGCTGAAGCGGGGGCGGCCTGTGATTCTGGTCCTGGTAGGGCGGAGCCTGTGAATCCCGGGGCAGAGTAAACAAGGAGGAGGTGGAGGCGTCCATGGTGGTTCCCGAATTTGCCCGTGGTTCTACACACACACACACACACACACACACACACACACACGCATACACACACACACATACACGCACAATTGAATAAAAAAAAAATTAAAAAAAAAATATTGCTGTGTAGCAATTTGAAATGTTTCATCCTAGAGCAAAGCCCAGCGAGGCAATAGTTAACTAGGCTCAGCAGGTTGGAGGAATGGTTGGGGGGGGGGCTTTTCCCCAAGGTGAGAAAAAGCAGTAAGTAGCTACAGTAGAAGGAGACTCTCTGCTGGCCAAGGAGTCCACAGAAGATTCTCCTAGGAGCAAGTCCTGTCAGCAGAGACTTCCAGAGTTGCAGCTGACCTCTGATTGGTGTTGAGGGTTGTGGGAGGCGAGGTTCTGGTGATGTAGCTGCCTTTTAGCTGTTTTTGCTCCTGTAAGTAAGCCTGTGAGGGAATTATCTTATAGGTGTGGAAAAATCCAGCCCCTCCTGGGCGGGACCCTTCCCCGGTTAAGTGATGGACTCACTGTGTGGCTCCCGTATCCAGGCAGAGAGAGATCTGATTGGTTGGTTCTGGTAGCTGGCAAGATCTTAATTCTTCTTGTAGATATGCTGTGACCACTTTCACAACCAAGGCGCTACTGGTAATTCTCCTGTCATAACAGACTATTACCTAAGCACCAATAAACACCCCCTTATTCCCCTAAATGACTTGGGACATGTATTTAGCACAGCGACTGAAGACTAAGACAGGGACCATGCCCTACAATCAGGTGATAATCTACCTCAATCGAAAGGTCAGACCCAGCTTTTTAGACTTTGTAAAACTTTAGAAAGATGAAAGAATCTTGGGAATGCTACCGAACCTGCCTACCGTATTCCAAGGTATGCCAGCCACCCTGGAGAGCGAGTTACCAGAAGACAAGACCATGGGAGACTTCAGCAACCACGACTTTTGGATTTTCTCAAAGTCAAAATGTTGCAACTCACTGGCAAGAACAAAGAGAAGTAATCTGTTATCGAGGCAAGGAGAAAATCCCCTGGCATTACTTAGGTAGGAAGCAGAGCGACTTCTTTCTTTAGCTCTTAAAAAGTAGGCCAGGGCGTCGGAAGCAAAGAGCAGATTCCCACAGGGTCCTGGTTTCTCTTGTTCGCTTTTCCAACTTCCTAGGCCTGGTGTCTCCTTGGAGGAAGGAACGTCTCCAGATATTTGATTGAGGCCTGAATTGTGCTTCCAGCCATGACTGATCAAAATCCTTTACATTTCAACGTTTCCCTTCTCTTTCCAGCTCATTGTATTTTGATGGTGGTAGCTTAGAAGGTTAGATTTCAAAGTCGCACAGTGTGGGAGCTGGTCTGCACTGCTGCGCCGAATTCACAACCAAGCAGCTTAAGGGGGAACAAGAGGGTTTGCTCTGACTTACGAATGCCTGATTACAGTTCTTAGTCCAGCTTGGCCGGAGAGTTCATGCCAACACCAGGGGCGAAGGGAACTGGACACACCATGCCCATTGCTAAGAGAGGACAATCCTTAGTTGCCAGACCAGCATGCCCTTAACCAGTTCCCTCCATCTCGCCCACCTACCCAGCCACTAGTCCTGCCCACTATGGGCTGGGCCTTGCCCATCCATTAGACAATCTCCTGCAGGCCTGCTCAGGGCTTCACTCAAATATTAATTCTTCACAGTCGTGCCTAAAGCTCAAGTGTCCAGCTGTCAAATTGACACGTGTCTCTAACTTTGACACTCAGCTCTCATCTGGGGCTTATCAAGCTTTGGTTTTCATATTGAGATGCTTCCAGTAAGTCTTACTGATCACCCCATTTTCCTCAAGAAGAGATCACAGGGTCCTCATCTTATTTGGAAGACAGTGTTGGTGTGGAGGCCAGAGGACACTTAGGGAAGTCGGATCTCTTTCCGCCATGTACGCTCCGGGAATCGAACTAGGGTCACTAGGTTTGTGCACAGGCGCCTTTAGCCGCTGAACCATCTCATGGAGCTATCATCTTGAAAATGGCGCACAGCATTTTTTAGAGCCATTGTTATTTCAAAATATAAACAAATCTATAACAAACTATAGTTCAAAGAATGCCCAATTCCCTCTGCTTAGGTCTCCCAAGTGTTAACTTTTCCCTTTTTAAGAATTCCCTTCCTCATGAAGTGACAGTCGTTCTCTGTTGAAAACACAAACATCCTATCCCACCTCTGCCACGGTGACAAATCCTAGCGGCCATTCAACATTCAGGATTTGCAGCGCTGCCAAGCACAGGCATGATTTATCAAGTCTGCAGAGAAATTAAAGATTATAATGCAATCGTTCTTTGCTGACACAGCAAATGCTTATTTTGAAAAAAAACGTAGCGTAAGTCAGAATGTTTCTGGGACAGGACATGTCAAGCAGAGATGGGAAAGGGATGCAGTTTCTGCTTCTCCAGACTTTGCCTGGAGACACCTGGCTTTGAAGGACAGCCCAGCAGCTGTAGAATATGCAGAGTCTCCTGAGTTCAGTCAGAGAGAGGGAGGGGGGAGGGCTGCAGCGGGAGGTATGCAAGTAAGAAGGCAGAATATAAACGTATAACTAGAGGGAAATCAATACCAATAAAGCCCACTAAATAGAGTTTTGATTTGTGTCCTTATTTACTTATTTTTTGAAGTCTGTTTGCAAAAATCACGGCTGGGGAAGCAATGGCTGAAATGCAAAGTGTGAGATCTATAGCCAGTTGCCTTATGGTTTGTGGTCTGATGTCTTCATGTAAGGTGCACGCGTGAATGTGTGTATGTGGTGTGGTGTGTGGTGTGGGTGTGTGCTTTACGGAAAAATTAGGATGTGGTGAAATATATTTTAATATTAATTTTCTTTTATTATTTATTTTGAGAGTATGAGAGAAAGTGAGAGCAAGGGGAGAGAGAGAGTGAGAGAGAGAGAGAGAGAGAGAGAGAGAGAATAGGAACCTTACCAGCCAGAAATACTTTCTGGAATAAGAGCAGTTACATGATATACCATAGGAACCTTGGGTTGTTCTTTCCCTACACACAGTCTGTCTTTTCTCCCAGAGAGATTATATTCTGCATTTTGGTTGCTGGCTGATGCAAAGATCATTTCATGAATGTGGGGAATTTGTGACACCTTTTGACACTGACAAAGCCCAGTCAAGTATTCCTGAGCTTTCATAGAGTTAAGTAGTCGAGAAAATATGTTGGCTGCACTATTTTGAGATGTCGACCTATTATCGCCAGTTGTTAGTCTAAGGCACAGCTTGATCTGTGTGATCCTGCTCATAGCAGGATGAGCATCTTTCTGCGAAGAGGCCTCTCTGGTCAGCCCACCATCACAGCAAACAAGTGGCGCGGGTCTGGGGAGATGCTCAGTCTACAAAGTGCCACTGACAATGTAAGGTCCTGAGTTCAATACCCAGATTCCCACGTCAAAAAGATCCAGGTGTGATGACGCACACTCATCATCCCAGTGCAGGAGGGTGGGAGCAAGCTGACCCCTGGGGCTTGTCCGCCTGTCTAGTTGGCAAGTTCCAGGCCAGATCTTGTCCCAAAATGAAGGCGGATGACAGCCGAGCAAGTCCATCTGATGTCCCCACATGCATGTGCATGTGAGAACGTGCTCAGGCACACACAAACACACACATTCACGCAAGTCCACACACCTGCACACACGCACACACACACACATCTGTGCACACACACATACACACACCTGCACACACACCTGCTCACACACATGTGCACACACACATACACACACTTGCACACATATACAGGTGCAGAAAACAGTAGACCATATAGCAGTAACTGTCATTTATGGGCACGTACTGTATGCCAAAGAACGTGCTAAATGTGCTTGATGCCTGATGTCATTTGAGCCCCTCTGCAAATCACTAGGGACAACACAACCATTTTATTGATTTATTTGGCACTCTGTGTGTGTGTGTGTGTGTGTGTGTGTGCGCGTGCGTATGCATACCCTTGACGATCCAAGGGTGATTTTGGGAACCATCCTGGATTGTTTGCCCTACCTCTGTGTTGTATTCTGGGATTTCCCAAGCTCTACCTACCAGGAATGCAGACCACCGCCATTTTCAGCCCACCTTTTTTACATGGGATCTGGGATCTGCATCCAGGTCCTTTCTCTTGGGAGGCGGAGGCTTTAACACCGAGCCGTCTCGACAACCATTTTAATACTGTGGATGGAGTGACCGAGGTTCATTGAGGTCACAATCAGCAGCACTAAATTCAGAATTTAAATCAAATCCTATCACATCACCACTCGAGTTGCCTTCAGTCATTCAGTAGATTCCCTCCCAAGTGCATGCAAACAGAGCTGATTGGCAGAGAAGTAGTGAAGAAGCCACTCCCAAAATTTGCATCCGTCCATTTTACTTCTCGTCTAACTGCCAAGCAAAGCAGTGCTTAGGCTTGAACGGTTTGCACCGAGGTGCTGCAGCCAAGAGTTTGAATCTGACCGAGGTCTCAGAATGCTGGAATCTGGATTCTTCCAGTTGCATCATGGGGTGTGCCTCACCTAATGCCTACCTGTCAGCAGACTGGGACAGCGGCACCCCCAGAGCCCTATTTTAGGACCACTGTGAAAGACTCTCTCCTACAATTCAGTTCCATGTTTTAAACTGAAAAAAAACAAAAAACAAAAAACTCTTCTATCTTTCTGGGTTTAAGTCAGCTGATTGAAACTTAAAAAGGAGTCAAGGAATGGTGCCCGTCTGCCTTCGGCTCCCACGAGAGACATTTCTATTCACTGTCATTCCATTCATGTGTTTATGGTCAAATCTCACGGTCATGAGAAGCCCACGCTGGCAGGGCTGATTCTCAAGAGGGGATCACCAAGGACCACTAAGGTCACCCACTCTGACCCATGTTCACTAGTCTGACCGGTGACAGAATTTTTTACTCTGCATTTCCAGAGGTTTCTACAGTTTATCTTCAGACCTTCATTTTTTTGTTTTTTTTTTTTTTTTTTTTTTTTTACAGGGGAGAGCGCGAACGCAGTCCCCCACTACCACAAATTATGCAGTCGAGTTTCCCACATTTGGGGAAATCGCAGGGGTCAGCACATCCGGAGTGCAATGGATAAGCCTCGCCCTGGGAAAACCACCTTCGTGATCATGGTATCTCCCCTGCCAGGTAAGTATCCTTTCGTATTTTTAAAATGCATCACTGAAGAACACTTCAGTGTTCCGCAAGGAATGACTGAATCATGTTTTTTTGAGCATAAATTAAAAGCGCGTGTGTGTGTGTGTGTGTGTGTGTGTGTGTGTGAGAGAGAGAGAGAGAGAGAGAGAGAGAGAGACTACCACTAGCAACGATAACAATAAACAAACAAATAAACAAAACAAAGAACCAGAAACAGAGCTAGAGGCTCAAGTCTGTAACCAAACTTCTTGGGAGGCTGAGATAGAATGTTCTCTCTCTCTCTCTCTTTCTCTCTCTCCCTCCCTCTCTCTCTTCTTCCCTCCCTCCCTCCCTCTGTCTCTCTGATAAATAAACAAAATATTTTTATGCAAGTGTTTGTGTGTACAAGAAGGCACTTTAGTGTGTGTGCCCACGGAGACCCAAGGATGACAACGGGAACCATCCTGAAGTGCTCTACCCTCTCACTGCTTTGCTCTGGGGTTTCCCAAGCTCCACCTTCCGTTGCCATATGTGCCCAGCATACATGGAATCTGAGGATCCTTCCTCAAAGCCTTCTGCTTCTGCAAAGGCTTTAACTCCTGAGTCATCTCCCCAATCCATAAACAAAACATTAAAAGGAAAAAAAGAGAAGAAACTCAAATTAAGTTGGTGAGTTTATTTTTCCCTGGCCAGATTCTTTGTCGTATGATTTCTGAAGTAATAAAACGAAGGTCTAAAGAAAGTCAAAGTTCTGGGGCTGGAGAGGTGGCTCAGGGGTTAAGCCTCCGCCTTGCAGGCGGAAGGTCCCGAGTTCGGATCCCAGATCCCACGTATAGACGCCAGGAGGAAGCGGGGGCGGCCTGCGCTTCTGGTCCTGGTAGGGCGGAGCCTGTGAATCCTGGGGCAGAAGGAGGTGGAGGCGTCTATGGTGGTTTGCGAATTCGTCCGTGGTTCTACACACACACACACACACACACACACACACACAGACACACACGTGCGTGTACATACACACGCACATGCGCACAGTTGAATAAATAATAATAAAAAAATTAAAAAAAAAAAAGAAAGTCAAAGCTCTTTTATATTTCTGTACATTTCCAACCTGAATTAGCCTGGAGCCAAAGCTTGGAGTGTATTAAGGAATGTAGACTTCATAGCTCTAGATAAGGGGGTCTGAACCCGCTGAAGACAGATGAGAAAGGAGAGGGGAGTGAGACAAAAAGAAAACCCTCCAAACTACATGAAAGAAAGTCAGTAGAAGTAGGTAGACCTCCATGGAGACTCTCGATAACTGAACCAAAAGTGACCTGTGCAATCCACCCAAGGAAGAACGTGGATTCTCACACTGATCTCCCATGAGACACTCATTTTTCAGCCCAGAGAGTTTGCCCAGCATGCAATGCAAGCGTGATCACCGAATAACCAACACAAAGCGCAGTCTGGGAAACCCCGGATAGCTATGTTTCAGAATGACCCAGGTCAGTCAGCCGCAGACCCATAGGTGCTATGGTCCTGGTTGTTGTGGTGGTGGTGGGGTCTTGCCAGCATTTGGTTTCACCTTGGGTGAGTCTCTGAGAAAAAATGTTTTCATGACTACATGCCTGTAGATCTATTTGTCACAGTTAGACACAAGTTTCGACTGAAGGCTGAAGGTTGGAGCTCTAGGCACATTTATAGAGAATTAATTGTTGCTTTAAGCTCTGAGCAAGCCTGCAGGAGATTGTCTAGTTGATGGGGAGACCCAGGCTATGGTGGGTAAGACTAGGCCCTGGGCAGGTGAATAAGATGGAGGGACCTGATTGGGAAAGTTGGCATCCTTTGGTAGACTTGGCCAGACATGCTGGTGAAGTAAGTGAAGTGAGGTGAAGTGAAGTGAAGAGAGGTGAAGTGAAGTGAAGTGAAGTGAAGTGAAGTGAAGTGAAGTGTTAATTGTCCCCCTCTCAGCAGCCCTACGGATGTGTGGATATGGAGTGGTCAGTTCCCTTAGTTCCTCAATGTTGGTATGACTCTCCAGTCCAGCTGGACAAAGAACTGGAACCAGACTATCATAAGCGAGAAAAAAACTTGTTTCCTTGTAAGCCATTTGGTGGTGAATTTATCAGTGCCATGCAGGCTAACTGCTACACCCCCTGTGGATGCCATCTACAAGGATTTGGTAGAGACCGTGCACAGCTGAATGTAATGCTCGTCACCCCTCTCGGACCCCTCTTTCATCCCTCTCCAACCCCTCTCCAACGTGCACCCTCTAGACTTGATCTTCTTCCTGCTCCAGGTGATGGGGAGGAAGAGCCAATCAGAATGCAGCATACGGAATACTGCATACAGAATACTGCACTGTTCTGAAAGCAGTGTTGGGTCAGAAGATGGGCACTCGTACCCAGTTCTGCCAACCCATCTACCTTCTGGGAACCATAAGTCGCCAAGAGAGGAGAGTGGATCAGAATCCCCTTGCAGAAAGTTCTGGAGACAAGAGCAGAACATGAGCTATACTTTGTCACCCTGTCCTTGTGTTCAGGAGCAGAGTCAGGATTCATTTATCACATCTTCTCTTCCTTTATCAGTATTCCTTTCTGTTCTTTGCTTCCAAAGAGCCTTTGATCCTAAATCGCTTCTAGAGAGACTACACTGTGGGTCAGAATATAACTCGGTGACACTGTTGGAATGTCAATCGGGCAGTCAGTGTGCCTAAGTGTACATGTCTGCTTATATCTGACTTAATGTGTGTGTGTGTGTGTGTGTGTGTGTGTGTGTGTGTGTGTGTGTGTAAGAAGGCACTGGAGTGAGTGTGCCACCAGTGGAGGCCCAAAGGTGACATCAGAATCACCCTGGATTTCTCTCCCTCTGCTTTGTTTTGCTGTGGGGTTTCCCAGGCTCCACCTTCCAGAGTCGGAATTTCATGTCGCCACCATTTCTATCCGGCATTTCTGTGTGGGGTCTGGGATCCAAACCCAAGTCCTTTTGCTTGTGAGGCAAAGACTTTAACCCCTGAGCCATCTCCCCATCCTGGTCAGAAATCAGTTTACTCTTACTCTAGGGATTGGTTAATATTCCCAAAATTATATCTCTCGTACCACTGGGGATACCACAAATGACTGTAGATATTTTAGGCTAACACTTCCAACAGTTGTGTACTTCTTGCCAGTGCAATAGATGTCACATACCTAGATCAACAACTGGTGGCTGTCCGTGTAAGACAATAATGTATAATTTTATTCTTAGCCAAATAGTTTCGTAATTTGTTACTTATTCTTTGATGATTTCATACGTGATTGCATATATGGATCTTGATCCTATCTGCCCTCACTCTCCTTCACCGTCTTTTCGGTCCTTGTCCAATACTTCTCCCTGCCAGCATCAAGTCCTCTTTCCGGTAGCCCGCCGAATCCCAGGAGTGATGCCCACATGACGTGACCCTGGGGTCACCCACTGGCTCTTCTGTGTAAGTCACCACAGCGGGTATGAGCTCATGAGTGCAATGGTCACGTCACGAGCAGGAGACAGAGTCTCGCATCACACCTCCCCATCCTCCAGTGCTTACAGTCCTTCCACCTCTCTTCCGAGATGTTTCTGGGCCTCAGGGGAAGTTTGATAGAGATGTCCATTTACAGCTGCCCACTCAACCGTCTCTTAACTCCCAGCACTTGGACGTGTTAGAGTCTCTGCATTACTCACTGCACGCTGCAGAAGGAAATGATACTAAGGTCAAGAGCAGTGCATGCAGATTTAGAAGGCAGTTTATCAGCATGCACATTTATTAAAGAAAGAGCATTTCGCGTGAACAAAAATGCAGGGGCTGGAGAGATGACTGAGGGGTTAAAGCCTTTTTGCCCCATAAGCAAAAGAACCTGGTTTGGATCTGTAGATCCTGTATAAAAATGCTGGGCAGAAATGGTGGCAGCCTGCACTTTTGGCCCTAGAAGGAGGAGCCTGGGAAACCCCAGAGCAAAGTCATAAGGAGGTGGAACAATCCAGGATGATTCCTGATGTCACCCTTGGGCCTTCACAGGCACACACACTCTTTTACATACATACATACACATACATGTATAGGCATATAATCATATTCACATATGCAAAAAATACCACAGCTGGACAAAATGCAGAAAATAAGTGACTGTGGACTCCTTGGCCCTGAACATGACATCTAAACCACCCCTTTCCCTTCCACCCTAAGCTCAGAGAACAGTGTGGAAGAGAGAGCTGTAAGCTTGTAAAAGTCTGAGTAGACATGACAAAGCTGTTGTATTCGTGACACTTCAGCTTTGTATATTCAAGACCTGCACAGGGAACTGGCCTATCAGCTTTTCGCCTTGGAAGGAGAAAGCTCTCAAGTGGCCTCACCTCCCTGAGGGACCAATGAGTATCAATGCAGACGCAGAGGAAATGCAAAATGCTTTTCCATCATATACCCGCTGATACAAGATTCATGCCCCACTAAATACTCAGGCACGAGACACCGAAGACAAGCCAGATGAAACCCAGTGGGCCACACATGAGAAAAGACATGAAAACAGGTAAGAGACAGAGAAGAAAAGGAATAGTGATGGAAGAGAAGGGAAGAAACGACCGGGGATTAAGGTATAAAAATATTATAAATTCACTACATTTGTGTTATAAGACACTAAAAGAATAATAATAAAAATGTGAAATCAAAAAATAAGTAAATAAAAATACAGAAGTACAGAGATTTTACACGGGGATCTGCAGCTTAGTGGACAAGCTGATTGGGGTTCCTTAATGCAGGACACCAGGTGGAAGAGCCCATAAGTCCCACTGTCTTATGTAGAATCTTCTCCTTGGGCAGCTGTCGTCAGCAGCTGCAGATTCACAAAGAAGGGGAAGAATCAAGAAGAAAAGAGAAGCGTTAGCTGTCTAGGGTACTGCCGTATGGACCCAAGCTTGTCTCTGCCACAGACCTCACCACACTGTGGAAAGAGACATCCCCCGCCCCCCAATGAATAAGCACAGACTCGAACATCTTGAACATGGTCATGAAGAAAGAGCAGCTGCAGTCTTTTCCCTGGTCAAAATGAAATAGGTCACCCCGACCATCCATCCTGGCCTTTTGTTATGCACACTGCTGCCATTTTTGCTGACAACTTTTCCTGACTAGAGATCTATCCTGGCCTATTAATAGCCTCAAAGCATCCAGGAAGCGTTATAAATATTTGAACAGAGAGCTGGGTGTTTCAAATGCTGCATAAATCATTAGAACCAGAGCCAGGACAACGGTGGTGTTGGCACCACGTGACTGCTCTGGGTTCCAGACTTGCTCTGAAACACTTGTCCCTCACTGATCCGGCACATCCTTTGCCAGTGGGGGAGGGGGGATGCTTGAGTCACATTTTAAAGTGTTATTTTTCACCCTAAAACGTAACACCAAGGAGAAGCAAAATAATCACAGGCAAATAGTCAGTATTCATAAGTCCACACGGTTAGCAGGCTTCCTGCTGCAAGAGGACCATGTTTGCTATCTGCAGGCTAAGAATCCCAGAATGTCTGAAAACTTTCTTTTTGCATGTACGTGTGTGTGTGTGTGTGTGTGTGTGTGTGTGTGTGTGTGTGTGTGTCTGTATGCAGGTGTGTGTACAAGGGAGCACTTGTGTGTGCCTGTGGAAGCCCATGGGTAATATCTGGAATTATCCTGGATTCCTCTGCGTCCTTATTGCTTTGCCCTGGGGTTTCCCAGGCTCCACCTTCCAAGGGCCAGAATTATAGGGCATCACCTTTTCCATCCAGCATTTTTATATGGGGTCTGAGGATCCAAACTCACGTCCTTTTTGCTTTCAAGACAAGGGCTTCAACCCCTGACTCATCTCCCCAGCACTCAGAGAACTCTTATGGGTCTCTTGTGAGTCCTGCCTGTGAGTCTCTGAGAACTTGACTCCAGAGCCACCCCTGTTCTAGAAGATTCCAAGCAGACGCTTCCAGGACATGGGCAATGCCTTCTGGCTGAGAACCATTTCTGAGGATTGGGTTTCACGCACTATTCTGTTCCCAGGACGTAGGTTACTTCCATTCCCAGCTTAGGTCGCGTTAAACAGCAACACCAGACTACAAAAGATGGCGGCCGGCGGCTCCACTCACCAGCCTCTTCTTCCTCTTCTGCCCATTGGTCCCATCAGTGGCAGCTCTGTCTTCTAGCCGGGCACTCATGGCGGCTCTCCCTGTCCTCTCTGACCTCCAGCTGCCTCCTGTGCTCTCGATGCTGTTCCACCCCAAGGCTCTGGCTTCTTCTTTGTCTATCTTAGGACCGAGTAGTTGAGAGTTTCTTCCCTTTCCTCTCGCTTTCAATAAAAATCCCTGCTTTAACCTCTCTGTTCTGGTTTCGGTCTTCAGCTTGGGAACACAGGAGAAACCCCGTTGCAAGATGAAGACAGCTGGAATCCAGGAAGCCAGGGCGAGCAAATTCAAGTCTAAGGATCCCGCCCGATGGCTCCCTGTGTTCTGACCATGCCCCTGGACCCCAGCCATGCTCTCCGGCTTGTGTCATGCCCCTGTCTGTTTGCTTAATACACCAGCAGCTGGAAGGTCATGCTGGGGACTAGTGGGGCCAGAGACAACAACCAAATGCATACTTACACTTTGTAGGGGAAAAAATGCTGACATCATAGCAATGCCTGGCTTAAATCAAAAGGAAATACAGCCCACGGGGAAACAAGTCATGTTATGGGATATCCAGGGGTTCACCAGATGCATCTTATCGCTGGGCACAAAGGGCCTCTGGAAATGAACGAGACATGTGACTTGGTTGGAACACCAAGTACTGGGCATTCAGAGGTCCCTCTGCCCATGTGCCCTCCTCTCCTTTGGTCTTGGCATGACAGATAGCCTTGGAGCTTTGGAGACCCTATTCTGGAAGGAAACCAGGCAAAGGCAGATTTACATATTTCCTGCATTCTCCAGCCCAGGGAAGGTGGTGATAGATTTCAAGTGAGAACAGGAAGGACGGAAGAAGGACGTCGGTTTTTCAGGTCTACCCGAGGCTCCCTTCCAAGTGGAGAGACGTCGGTGGGAAGGATGCAATACGACTAGGAGTCCGAGATGCCTCCTTCTACCTGGGCCATGAAACAAAGGTCCAGGAAAGAAGTGCTGGGGACACAGTGAAGGAACAGTGAAGGAGACGTCCGACCCTAAAGCAAGCAAAGAAAATCTGTACACACTACCTTCTGGGTGTGGGAATCAAGTCCAAAGATAAAACTGCCTTGGCCTTGGCGGGTAGAGCATCGCTATGTGTCTCCTCATTTATAACAAGTGACATTACCGTAATGAATTGCCCTAGACCCAATTTTGGTCCCTGTATCTGTCTTCCTGAAATAACTCCCTTTCCTGTCCTCCAAAACCCCTGGCCTTTTTGCGAAGCTCCCATAGGTAGCTCCTGCGGTGTTTCAAAACCAAATAATGTTCCCCGTGCTCAGTAATGCCTTTCTATTTCCCTCTGCAATTTTCCTGACTTTGCTATCCATCTTCATGTTAAGGTTTCCAGCAAAGTGTGCAGATAAAAAAAAAAAAGACCCATTATAAGTGGCTTTTTCTATTAACCTGCTTCATCCCACCTTGTCAAAACACTTAGCCGCCAGCCGGACACTCCCTTAAAGTCTGGGCTCAGACTTCAATTTGCCCGTGACCTTGGCTGGATGGATCACTTTGCCACCTTGACAAAGAAGGGCCCTGTGGGAAGGAAGGATTATGCATTTTTCAACCACAGAGTAAGAATTGGAGGTGCCAATATCTGAGCAGGGCTCGGTAGCTGACGAAGAGCAGCCAGCCAGCCCTGTAATGAGTTACATGACCTTGATTGGCCAGAGGTGCCAGGAAAGCTGAGCTCCTGAAGACCCTGGACCTCAAGTCTCCCTTCAATGCCACAGGGCACAGTCAGGTTCTTGGGCTGAATCTCCAGTCTTCGGGCACCTGCATAGACTCCATTCCTGTCTCCCAATACCCCCCTGTATCCCCTCCCCCCCACACATACCTGCTCTACAAGGGGCTTCTGAGAAGCCCCTAA